>APFE031713984.1:0-20239 GCA_000404065.3 Pinus taeda
CTTCTTAATTCTCATCATATTGAGAGCCATGCCATGGGTGTTGCCATCAAGTACAACATCTGTAACATATAACCATACCAGAAACATAATGCCAACACTAGCTTGGTCTTTGGGCAACTTATTTAGCCTATCTACATAGTTCTCTTAGGTCATAAGCTTGTCATGGATGACCATAAGACTGGGAAGGTCCTTTTCCCTCAAAATTCCAAATTTTGTCCTGAATCTATCAATATCAGCTTGCATGCTTTGGCACTTTTTCTCAAGATTGAGCATAAGGTTCCTTTTAGTAAGAACCTTCTTGATTTCTATGATGGTACCTGTCCTATCTTCTATGCCCAGTTCATCCAGCTGATACTTGTTCTCATTGTTCAGGAGTTTTATGAGTTGGTTGGCCTCCTCAGGTTGGTCTCCCAGATCTCCTTTGGTCTTTTCTATTGCTTCAGTGGCCACTTTCACTACTTCAGTCTGCTAAAAAATTACTTGAATTGGTGGCCAAACATCATTGACAGAGTCAATGATCTTGGACCAGAGCATCTCCTTTATTTGTCCTAGCAGTTGTTGTAAGGTCAAGTTGTTTTCAAGGAATTTTATCCTTTCATCCATTCTTTGATTCCTGTGGGCTTCTTCTTTCAACTGTATCTATGTAAGCTTGCAGTCTATTTCTAAGCTTGTCACTTTTTCTTTAAGCATTTTAAGCTCTGTAGCCTAGATAGTCATTTCTTCCATGGCTTTCAATAATTTTGTTGTCTTCTTTATAGATTTACTTGCACTTGTAGATGTACCTGTGATTGGCATGGTTGTAGTAGGTGGAACCATTGGTCCTAAGGAAGCAGCCAATGTAGAGGGCTTTGTTGTAGAGACTGTAGGAATGACAGTTTGTGGAGTGATGGCCAACTCACTCTGCTCCAACTAAGTTAAGTTGTGTAGCTCTTTCTCTGTTTCCTTTAATTGATCATTTAGCTTAAGGACTAAGTCCATAAGCTCCTCGTGTTCCTTCTGGGTTTCTAGTACTTCATTTGTTTGTGGATGATGCACATGGTGGATTTTGAGCTGCTTTTTTAACGCAACTATGTGATCATTTTTCTTTCTGATTAGCCTTTCCACAAGAATTACATCCTTGGGATCATGCCCCAACTCTATGATTAGGTTTTCCGAGGACTTTATCATGGTATCCTTGGCCTATGAAGAGGCCTTTTCTAGTTGGAATTGCCCTGATATATTATTCAACGAATTTTGTAGTTGATGTGCTATAATGGCCTTACTGGTCAATGTGGAATAGATCATTTCTCTAGTCTATTTGTGAAATTATATTTGGTTGATAGGATGTATATCCTTCGCCATGATCTCAAATTCTATCTTTTAATAGTCTACTATTGACCTAGGTTGTTGTGTGGTAGGCTTAATGAAAGTCATTTGCATCTTACCTTCTTTTATATCAAAGGATGACATTAGCCTTGCTTGATTGGTGGCAACCATTTTAAGGTATTGTGCATAGCTCTAAGCCTTCAACCTGTCATTTCTCGCCTTTATCTCTTTGTACTTTTCCCTGATGTCTTCATCTTGGCTAGTTGGAGCCCTGAAGGAGGATACTTCCACACTCTGTTGTCTTTCCAGTATCTCATTCTGTGTAGTGGAAGGTTCTTGTGTTCCTTTGGAGGGAGTAGCTTGTCTGCTCTCTGCTCTTTATGTGCCTGTGGTTCGAGTTGTTTCTTCTATCTATTCTTGCTCTGAAAAACGGTTTAACCTTTGTCTCTTGACATAGGTTTGTGCAATTGGTCTGCTAGAAGGAGTGATCTCCTCCCTATCTCTTTTGGGATTCTTCTACTCATTTAGAGGAGTTTATACAATAGGACTAGTACTCATGATGTGTTCTGGTTGAGCCAACTCTTCTGATATGTCTCGTTGCTCTAATTCTTCTTGCTATAGAGGTCCTTCGTCTGCTTGTTACTCACTGTGTTCTTTTGTTTCCCTTTGGGATAGGGATTCTCCTGGTACCTGTACAAAGGAATCTTCATCAAGTCTCCTTTTTAGATCAACCAACACATTATCGACAATAATTTATGTGCTAACTTTGTCTACTAAAGTGTTCTCCACCCATTCTAGTTGATTTGCATATTGTTCTATCACAGGAATCCTATGGTGGATATAGGGAGAGAGTCTATTTTTCTGCCTTCTATTGCAGATGAAGTCAAAGGGGTCATATCTCCATATGAAGCTTTGTTTCAATCAAAGCCTTTGAAGGATTTCATCTTCTTCTCTTTCAGCTTTCGTACTGTTCCATATAAAGGGGCCTAGATGGTATTTTATTCTGAGTTGAGATTTCATCTTGGCCTTTACAACACGCATCTCATATGAATTAACTATTTTCCTCTGGTACTCCAAACCAAACAATCTCATGTGGAGGTACCTTTGTAGTTTGTAGGGTGCTAATTCCCAGCCAGATATCCTAATTTTAGTGTGATTTTGGTATAAATACCAGTCTCCCAATTTGTGTTGTTTATATAACTGTAGGACCCTCCTGATATCAGCACTGATCCTTGGGGAATGAATTCCTAACACAATGGTTGCTACAGGATGCAAAAAAAAGGTCTATGAAATATATGAATGTATATGGAGATTGATATTGGTGGATTAGAGGGGTCTAGAAGATTACTGATCTTGGGTTGCCTCTGGTATCATGCTTCTGAAGAGTGAATGGGAATTTGTGAGCATGATAATATAGGAAAAGGTGATATAAAACTGAAGAGTACTTAAATACTCTTTCACTCTCCATTTGCATGAATTGATCATGAATTTTATCTACTACGAATTTGGCATAATCAAACATGATTTCATGGGGTTGTCCAGGAGTGAAAATGGACATGAAAGCAATGATAATTTCATCTACATACTCACTGGTAGTATAGCCTAAAACACTAGATATCATTGATATAATGTCTCGGACAAGTTCAGAAAATATGGTCCACATGTATAGGGGAGGGTCTTTTGGAATTTATTTCTCTTCCACAATAAAGGTCTGGAACATTTCAGCAAGTCTAGCAGGGGAAATATTGGGGAATTTCTCCAGTAGGTCTCCAATGGAGATAGGAGTGAGATTTTTTCTAGGCTGCAATTGCAACATTTCATTGATGGATTCAGCAGTGATAGTAAAAAGTACAGTATGGTTAGGGGACATCACTGTTCTTTGTGTGGGACTGTAATTCATATGGCAATAGTGGGAAATGTCAGGGAAGATATGAACTCTATGGAATTGGTACTTGGGCAAATTTGATTGTCAAAGACCTATCTTGTCTGAGTGGTATAAGTACTGGTCCCTTGTACCTACAGCATAACTTCAATGTGGATTCATGGACAGAGGTTTCTTTGATTTGAAAGCCTTTGTCTTCCAAAGAGAGATGGTCTAAGTCCAAATGACGAGTTGAAAGTGGCCAGATATCCATTGCAATCAGAGCAACGATTCTTGGTTCTTTTGTATTCAAGAATGGGAAAAATGGTTTTGAGTTAAATTGGTGGAAAATTGGTTCAACTCAGAGTTGTTTGGGGTTGTTGGGAAATTCCTTACTTAATTACATAATAACATAAAGCAATTGAGCAAAAGGTTTGGGACTAAGACATGGTTTCTTGGCAAATTCGAATAAATACCTCATTCTGGTGCTAAATGGGTCAATGGATGTCTGTGTACAGTTACAGGAGGTGTAGGTGACTGAAGGATGGACTAGAATTTTCAGCAGCTTCTATAAGTTGGCGGTTGAACGTGGGTTGGCAGTTGCACATAGTCTATCGCTTGCATGGAGGTCTGAGCATATTTTTCACGATAAAACCAAGAAACAAAGAGTTTTTTAGTTATATTTGCGAAGTCAACATTTTTTCGGGTACATGGGGGAAAGGTACACTTGGCTTTTAGCAGGAGATGAGACATTTTGTCATCTAGCGTAAACGGAAAGCAGGTTTTGGTCACACCACTTTTAGGTTAGGGTGGTTTTGAGGGGAAGCCACTCGATGCCATTCATCAGGTGGCACATAGTGGCGGAGCCAAAAGTGAAACCACCCATATCGGTCAGGTAAATTACAACCTTCGAAGGTTGCCCCATATGATCGTCAATGGTCAGATCAAAAGGGGGCAAATCACATTGTGACCAGGGTGGGGTTTTCTCATGAGGTTTAATGGAGGGGCCCGATAGAGTTTGATTATTAATTAACCACAGAACAGTTGATTAATTGATTTTATCAGGATAGGGTTTTTATAAATTTTATATTTCAAACTTTTTAGGGTGGGGTACTAATATATGGGTTTTTATTATATAACTATAGGAGAAGGTTTTATTGCTTTTTTTGGGATTTAATATATATAAAGTTAGAAATTAGTATGATGCTAGCAGGGAATGAATAAGCACTAAGTATAGTGTATTTTGTTTATTTGTTTGTTATTTGACATAGCACATTATACTTAAACTTCAAGTGTTCTTTTGGGTTTTATGAAGAAAAGGGGTTTTCCCATGGGGATGATCGCTTTTCTAAGGTTTTACCCTTAGAGAAAGGGGTTTATTAGGGGGAAAATGACTTTTGCTTAGGAAAATGATCTTTTTCTTTAGGAAAAGGGGTTTGTTGGGGAATATGAGTAAATTGAAGGGGAATAATGTTTATGAGATGAATTTTAATACTTTGGTACCTATAAGTCATTGGGTCAAGGGCCCGGTCCCTCCAGAAGTTAGAGAAATGCTCTGATCCCCTTTGACTTAAGATTTTAGGTACTTAAGCCCTTTCCTGGAAATTAGTTAAGCGAAAAAATATAATGAGCGAGGGAGGTTAGTGAATTTAACTTCGTGAACTTCGATACATGCTCAATTTTCATCCACACCTAGAACTTTGGTGATGAAGGTGAATAATATACTTTTCATCTAACAATCATCATAATTATACAACCTTCCTTCTACTTACCCACCTACTCATCGTACCATTTTTACTTCTCTTTATTAGGGTCCACTTAAGTTAGCAAACCCTTTATCGAAATATTTTCTTTTCTTTTACAATATAAATCTATCTAAATATAACCTTATTGCATCCAAGGGCTCAGATTAAACAGTTGAGCTTCTTTTATCTACTCTACCTAATCCAATTATCTGCTAAGATTAAACAGTTTGGTCAGATTTTATTCTCTATCTATAAGCATGAAATTGAAAACATGAAATAATCAAGTTTAAACATTTTGACTATTTATGGATTGTGGAAAGGATAACAAGTTGAACACAATCAATTCTTCTACATCAAAAAGTAAATAGTAGTGGCATTTTGACTTGCACACTTTCATGGTCTTTTCTTTGGGTTCATTTTTCATCTTTTTTGACCTTTTTTTATTATTTTTGTCCTTTTATTTTTATTTTAGGGAATACCCTCTTTATATTTTTTTTATTTTTTGGAATATGGAAAACATTTGTAGAAAGCAAAGGTATGCACATATTACAGGTTTAATCTCAGCCATTGAAAAATTATGACTCCTACTAGTATAGGAACCTAACGCATTCCACCTGACACTCACATGCCACACCTATCTCACCTATTTTCGTAGACATTACGCTCATTAGTCATCCATGTCATGTCATCTCAACTTGTTTGATGCCACCTTCGGTTAAATGTGCTTGTTTAGCTAATCGTCTCGATCGATTACTTTTAACACTTCACCCATCACTTCACCTATTATTTCCTAGACACACATATTACACTCCACTCAGTCGCTTGTCTCAAGGATGTTTTGTGTCAAGCCTTGGGGCACTTATGCCACAGTATCAAGTTCTAGCTATCCATTCTCTAGGTAATTTTGGCACTCGATTGTCTACATAGACCATGCCACCATGACATCCTCATGTTCCCAATGGAAACACTAAGTGTTTATTTTGAACACCTCCTATTGGCACACCCTCACTCAACATCCACTTTCCTCACATACCTTGTGATATCTTCAACTAAAATGATGTAATTGGGTGTCAACCATGGCATGCACCTTGACTATAGGAACACCCAATTCTAAGGCCTCACATCATCCCCCACCCAAAATTATTGTCATTTGAAAAATAGTCTAGTGATAACCCTTTTTACATCTCCCAATGGATATCAACATGATGTCTCTCCATTGGATAATGTTTATAGTTGAATCTCCGGGAATCACCTCTACATATCACATGTGTTAAGACCCCTCTTATTGTTTATCTAATCGGGTAGCTAATCTAATCATTATATTAATCACCATAATAACCCATGGCTTATAGTGCAATAACCACAACCCCATATCATCTTGACTGATCAATCTTCCTATTGTATAGGTTCGAACATAGGCACCCCAATGATATCAACTTTCCATTTGATTGCAATGGTGAGCCATCTTCTCTTGGCTTAATGTGATGAGGAGTGTTGGTGATTGTTACCTCCACCCACATCTCCCATATCTCCCATTAGCTCCATTGAAGCATTCCTCCATAGTTCCTTATCATGCAATTTAATAAAGGAATGTATGACCCTATCCTGCCCTCTTCTTCCTCAACAAGTCTCTTTATATCACGGTCCTATGCAAAACCTCTTGGGACAAATTTTGATGTATTGGCTCTTTCCTTGGCCCCAACATACCAAGGAAAAATTCCTTGGACACGCCTATGTCCATTGTGGTCACCCATATCTACTCTAATCTACTCTTCCTCTTCTCCAAGTTTCTTATCCTATCTACCAAGGTGGAAACATTATCTACATGTTTTGAGAGAACAAACTCTACACATGTGGCTCCACAAAAAAAAAAATATCATCCTTGAATATGGTGGCCATCTTCATTGCTACATTCAAGTTTCTTCTTTGAGTCTTCACAATAATTGGCTCAAGACCTGATAGAATGAATGTATGCATGATATTATGCATAAGCACAACTCCCTCATCTATCAAGAATCCCTTACCCAACATAAAATCATAGTCATCGAGTAGCACTATCGTAAGGTCCAACTTCTCTTCACTATATCCCATGTAGATGGGTACATCATAAATTAAACGAATCACTTGCATATCTTTATGGTTCATAGCCTTCAAAGAAGCCTTCTTAGATTTGACAGTAAGACCAATCTTCCTTGCTACTTATTCTTTCACAAATTTGTAGTTAACTCCACTATCAACTGTCTTTGTCACTTGGATGCCTACCATTCTACACTAAGAAAATCCAATTGGATTCTTCCTTACCCTTATCTATTTCCTTCTTCTTTTCAGAATGCAATACTCGTAATACCTATAACATCCCATCTTTAGCTTCCTATTTTTTCTCCAAAGAAGCCAGCTTGGGGAAATTCATTTCCAACTTATCTTCTCCACATGTCTAGCATGATACGGGCCTCTTCACTTTGGTTACACCTACTAATTTTCCTTCTTTGCAAGCCTTCCCCTTATTTTCATCCTTCTTCTTCTTCATTGCCTTCTCATCCCACATTTCCTCCTTATAATTCCCATCTATTTCATTATTAAAGAGCTTCTCTACTATGGCGATACTACTCCAAGAGTCTAGACAACCTGCTTCAGAACTTCCCCTTTTTCCCATGGCTAGAGATTGTTGATAAAGGCATACATGCCATATTTATCATGCATATTCCTAAGTTACAACATAATGCATGAGAATTCCTCGATGTAGGTTTGTATCTTCCCAGTATGCTTCAACTACCTCAGATGATCCTTTACCACCCTCACTTGATTCCCTAGTTGAAGCTACACATAAAAAGCTTCCTTAAGTTCTATCCAAGTCACAATCTTAATTATTGAATATTAATCTAAATTTATTTACCAACGCTTCATTGTTCCTATGATGAATACAACCACTACATTAACCATCGTCTCTTTAGAACAACCCTTCATTTGTTCCACGTCGCAATATAAATTATAAAGAACCTTAGTTCTTCTAGTCCCCTCATACATTTTTGGTTCTTTCCACTTCACTTTCATGGATGAACTTGTTGAACTATTCCTTATGGCCTAATTTATTACTCATATCATTTGCTTGATCCGTTGTGAGTTGTACAAGTGACCTCACATGATTTTCCTAGTCCTTCATATGTAATTCATGATCTTGGGCTTCTACCACTACATAATCAGTGGAATAGGAACTTACTTCAGTGACTCCCTTGATTTCTCAGATTTTTTATCGGATCTCTTAAAAATCCTTTCCATGGCCTTCCATAGCGTCTACCACACATGCCATTATTTTTTCAACATCTTAGATCATCTCTGGCAGTACCACCTCATTTTTGTCAATTGGGTTAGAGTTAGTGTTCGCTTCCTTTAAATATGACACTTTTTAGTCTCACTTCAACTTTCCACAAACATAACGTAGACCTAGAATCAATATCCAAAACCCCTTTCCCACATTTCTATTGTTTACATAATCTTCTTCACAAACAACCTACAAGAAATATATGTGACTATCTATAAAATATTCTTTCGATTCTTGCTTCTCCCCTTGAGGTAATTACCACATCCTTCAAATCTATATATGGACCTCTAATTTTGCTTCTTTCATTCCATCATCATGTGATATATATTTTATACCACCTATCTATGAGGAAGACTTGTAATGCTAACTCCCCGACTTTCACATGTAGTTTGAGTGGGAACTTTTATACCACGTCTATGTAGTAGGTCTCCTCACCATTGTTTTTATATGAGCTTTGATATCACATGTCATGACCTCAAGTCCTTCTATAGGTAAAAGGAAGCTTTTGGGTGCACAGTAACCCCTCGAATGTGTGGAAATCATGTGTATCACCTTTCCCTTATCAAGTACAAAGTTACTCATGTTGGCATTGATGATTTTGTTGTTGGTTGCAGTGATTTCTCGTTGGCATTGGTGTCAACCTGGGCATCTATTGTTGATGATTGTACTATAGGTATTGATATTGACTGTGTGTGTTATTAATCCGGTCGTGTTGAGAGTTTATTGGAGAGAGAAATCCATTATTGTTGTGTGCAAGGGACTAGTTTGAAATACTTTTAAATGTGGCCTCGATGATTAACATATCAAGGTATGTTGGTGAAGAAGTGATGGGTGTTCCTTTTTGATAGTGGTCGGTAGCTTCAATTGAGGGATTAACATTCTCGTAGTGCAATGGGTGTTGGTCGAGGCTTGTTGGGGGTAGAGGCTTATAGTGGATGGCTGTATGCAAAGTCATTTAAGTGTGATAAATTTCTTTTTGGACATAACCAACTATGGTGATGTAAAATAATTTGTTGATTAATAAAAAATTGAAGCTGAGCAACAATAGCAGCTGGTTTGCTTCCCTTGAGAGGATTTTCCATGAAAAAACTTATGTCCATTTATATGCATGTTTTTTATTCTATCTATTGTGCTTTATGTTAATTTTTTATGCTCTTATCTATAAATTTTTTCTTGCTTTCGTAAGTTTTTTTGATGGGTTATTGTTTCGGTAATAAGCCATAAAATTTATATAAATACAGTCATCGTTGATTCACCCCTTCACTCTCATTAGTGAGGCCATTTCAAACAATTGGTATCAGAGCAAGTTTCTATAGGGAAAGCTTGATCACTTGAGAGAATATTGTGGGACCATGCCCAAAAATGAGAGGAAACAATCTCAGAAGAGGAGCTACAAACAGGTTAAGAATGTTACAAAATATGGAGAACCTCTTATGCTGGTAAAAGGTATGCAAATAAGTATTTTTTAGTCATGGCCATTTTCCTTTATAGTCTAGCGATGATGATTTTGGAATCATTGAATAAGTTGATAATAAGAGTTTTGAAGTTGATTCCTCAAGAGGTGAGGAAGGTGTATTTCCAGTGCAAGCATATGAATATGAAGAGATCAAAAGATTAATGATTCTTTAGGCAGAAAAAAATTTCAAGAGAGAATAATTAAGAGGCTCATTTTAGAGAATAGAGATATAAAAAAAATTATCTTGATTCTTGAGGAGAGAGAGCATGCATTCAAGGCATAAATTTCTAATTTGAAAATTAGTTGGAGAAAGAAAGGAGAATTAAAGAGGAGATTCACAACTAGCTCAAAAATCAAATTAGGGAATGTAAGAAACTAGAAACATAATTAGAGTAAGAGCAATCGAGTCTAAAGAGAGAAAATTTTCCAGTAGTTGAAAGCAAAAAAGAATAAAGTTTGAGAATCAATGAAGGAATCCACCATCAATTTCAAGAGCCAAAGAATCTACCAAGGAAAGGTATGATAAATGTTATGAGTTTTTGTTGTCAAAAACTTTAGCACATTTTAGTAAGTTGCAAAAACAAAAAGATAAATCATTTCAATCAAAGAAATTAGTCAAACAAGGAGAAATCTCAAGCAACCCCTCATGGAAAATCATTCCCATCAATATTCAGGTATAAAAATGTTCTTTACGGTTCAATTATTTATGCAATGAATTTGTACATGGATGTATTTCCTATGAAAAGTAGATGGTCAGATGATTTGAGTCATATCCTCAATTTTTTGGGCACATTACATGTTTTATCTACAATAATACTGGAGATAGAGTAGAATATTGCTTGTTTCTTGTATCCCTTCGGGCATCTACACAACGAAGGAGGAAGTGTAGGAGGAAAAATGAACCAAAATAATATATGACTTAGGAGGTGGTACATAAGGGTTTGGAGAAACAAAAGAGCCAAAAGATAACTGAGGCCATCCTGGTCCTAGGGGAAGCATGAATAAGAAATTGCAATATCTCAAGGGGAGCTCCTCCAAGAAAATGAGGTTTGTCAAGTTTCGATTGAAATCATATCAAAGGGCTTGTACTGATCTCTCATCTATCTCAAAATATCACAAAAATGGATTTGCTACAAATTTTGCATCACTCTTCATTATTGTGTTAGCACGTGAAATTAAAAAGGGAGAAAGAAATGGTTAGAAAATAAGAAATCAATCATTTACGGTTGAAAATTAAACAAAGAAAGGAAAACAAAGAAGTTCTATATGTCCGCAATTAATCAATTTTTCTTGTATTCATGAAGAAGGATAGAGAAATTTTATAGAGAAAGTTTATAAGCTAAGTTTATGGTCCAATGTGTTTTTTTTTTATATATTATCATCACCAAATCCGAACAAGGTTCATCAAAAGGTCGACGTGTCAGAATGGTTGTTAATAGAGTCTAAGATAAGTGTTGTACTTAGCTTGTGGTTATAGTAGTTGTGGTTCATATGCAATAGATATTTTGAATTATGTTGATAGGGTCCATATTGGACAAGTTTGATGTAAGTCTTATGAGCTTCGGAATACTAGCCACAATCTTAAGTTTTGCATGGTTGTAGAATTTGAATAAAATGTATTCATAATTATTATTTTTTTATGGAGAAATTTTATTGTATATGTAAAAGCAACATGGTTGTTATGAAGTGTGCAAGGAAAAGGTTCAATAATGCCCTGCTAGAAATTTTTGGATATGAGTCATGCATGGGATACTTCTTGGCCTATGCGGCATGTCGTGGATAAACACCATGTTCAACTATCCTTGGTTCGAGTTGGCATGGCGGGGGTGTGAAGAGAAATTGTATAGATGACCCAATAATTGGTAGTAACCACCACATAAATGATGTTTATGCAGTCATAATAGAAAGAGATTTTATTTGAATACTATCAAATCATGGGTGCGAATGAAGGAATTATTAACTTCATGGTGCACTTTGGTGTGGTGGCAGTTTGCATGGATAATATCCAAAGGTATTCATAGATATTAAATTTTTAGCGGTGCAAATGGTTAATGATTTGGTCCATCATTAATTAAACTATCAATTCCATCATATGTTGCAAAGGAAACATCTCAAGGTGGTAGCATAAGAAAGACTATCATAGAAGAAAGAAATAAAAATTTTATTCATTTTTGTTTATTATGTTTTTCAAGATAGATTTTAGAATGTAAACTTTTCATAAATGAGCTACAACAGCTAGAAAGGGTGATTGTGGTTCGCTGCAATTAACAAATTATGACCAAGAATAGGAGGGACACACAACAGTGATATGTGGCATGGTTGTACATGTAGACTAGATAGGAAAGGGAGTTGAAGAAAACACCAAGCCATCAAAGTTCAACCCTTCACTCAGATATTGACTTCATCTATCCTACACAAGGAGAAGTGTTAATGATGGATATCAACAATTAAGAAGTAGTAGAATAGAATAGATTCTTTACAAGGGTAAAACACTATTTTCTTCTCTCATCATGCATTAACTGCATTCACATTTTAACATTAGCTGGTCAAAGGGAAAAGTCATACAACTCTTATGTAAACAATTATTTAACAACAATAAATCCTCAAGGATAAAACCCATAATGCAACACCAAGTTCATAATGGCAACGTTCATCAATCCACTTGGCTAAGGATCTTCTAGCTACCCTCTATATTGGAGATACAATTTACACTGTCATTTTGACATGGTTAATCTCTTTAGGAATTTTACAGTCATCAATCACAACGGTGGAGGAAAACATTTCTAGAAAAAGAACATACATATCTAAATCCCTACTTCCAACAAAAAATTAAATTTTACCTTCACCAATTTAAAAACAAGTAAAATATTCAACAAATCAGGTGGAAAGGGGGAAACACGAAATCCTAGGAGGGACACACAATAGTGGTATTTTTCATGGTTGTACATGCAGAAGAGACATGCAAGTGAGTTGAAATTTCCAAACCATCAAGGTTCATCCCTTCACTCATATCTTGACTTCAACAATGCCACCCAAGGAGAAGTGTTAACGATTCCCTGTAGCCATTAGACAAGACAACATTCAATTTTACTGAAAAATAAGAAAGAACTTTACATATCCCAAAGGTAAGTGATCTTAGCCAATTCTACAAGAATTTCTTTTGTTATGTCAATTTCATAGGCTTTCCTACAAGCAAAAGAGAAACTAATTAATTAGGATATTTGAGTATTTCAATTATAATTTCAAAAGGGACCACATTGGGCTAAGATCTAAAAATCAATAAACACAACTTCATGTTCACTGGTGCATTGAATCTAACTTGAACATACCTAAAAAGAAATCAAAATGACATAGCTACAAGAAGTTTTACATTTGGACAACATGGAATGTGGAACTGTTATTGAAGGTGCAATCACACTTCAAGGTAGGAATCATAAAAGTATCATTAATGGCCATAGTGTTAATGGCTTGTCTAGTGCATGGATCTATAGTAAGATTCCATGGAGTCTTCAATGTAAGAAATAACCCAGAAATAAGTTAAAAGAAAAGAACCTAGAAGTAAGATATCATTTTTGTTTTATTTATTTTGATGCTCCATTGAATAATCATGGAACCATGAGTTTTTCCCCTTCCTTTTGGTATTCCAGTTGAGCTACAAGTTAGATTTAGACACTAAATTACCAACCAACTTGTATTTTTTTATTTGGTATTCTCTTTGATCTAAAGGTTCTAGTAATTTGATTTTTTTAAAGAATTTAATAAATAATAAAAGTTCTATACAGGTAGGGTGATGGACGTCAACAACTTCAACAGTTGGTGAAGGTGTCCTGTAGTACAAAGAAATGAAAGAAAAAACACTGACCTATTATAGTTATACAAAGTATTAAATCTATTACCCATCTAGAATGTCAAGCTTGTAGTTTTAAGTTTTGTATTCTTACATACACTTAATGAAATAAATTTATCAACAATTCAAATATTGAAAAAAATAGAAAACATGAGAATAATTGCAGGTTGTTGTCCTTTATTTCTGAATATACTTTGTTTTACCTTCATTTGGATTTGTGACCACTGTTGTTTGAGCTTTGTGAAATAAACAAGGCCCTCGTGCTCCAATTACAGACAATGAGATAAGGCAATAATAGATTAAAGTGTAATGGGCTTCCGAGGCTTGAAATTACCATACCTTTCATCAACTCACGAAAGTTGAGAAAGTGCACCTAAATGAAGCTCAAAAGGGACATAAAATGCACATAAATGAAATGAACCTTGAAAAGGAAATAAAATGCCTCTCTGCAAAAGCATATGATTGCTTATGAAACACCTAAAAGCTAATTCCACCAAACCACGTACCAAATTGATAGAGGTGTGCGAACTTCGGGAGGAAAAAAATGGATTTTATAGTGGAAATTTAATTTCCAGATAATAACCTAGGGCACCAAATAATCTAAATAATTGCCACGATTTAGCAAATTAAGGGATAGAAAATCATGGTGATTGCATTATAGAGTTAATGTTTGGAATGCAAGTATATACAGAAGAATTTCAATTTGATTGTAGAAAAAAGAAATAAGATCGTATTACCAAAGGAAACAAAATTGATAAGGATCACTAAGAGGTCAACTGAATCATTAACATTGGATTCAATTAAGGGTTGTCAAATACACATAAAGAGATTGTGCACTAAACACAATTTTCGTATAAACATTCATTATAATAGCATAAATAATTAGAATGTATTTACGCTACTAAAATAAATAGGTAAGTTTGAACATATATTAAATAGGTTAAATAAAATGGAAATTGTCTCTACAATTAACAAGTTGTAACCAAACATATGAGGGACACACAGCAGTGATATGTCACATGGTTGTACATGTAGAGGAGATAGGCAAGGGAGTTGAAGAAAATGCCAAGCCATCAAAGTTCAACTCTTCTCTTAGATCTTGACTTTAAATTTCCTAAACAAGGAGAAGCGTTAACAATGGATATCAATAGTGAAGAAGACGTAGAATACAACATATTCTATACAAGGGTAAAACACTATTTTTTGCTCTCTTCATGCATTATTTGCATTCACATTTGAAAATTAGTTGGCGAAAGGCAAAAGTAATACAACTCTTATATATAAAATTTATAACAAAAATAAATACAACTCTTATATATAAAATTTATAACAAAAATAAATACTCAAGGATGAAACCCACAATGCAACACCTAGTTCACAGTGGCAACATTATTAAATCCACTTAGTTAAGGATCTTGTAGTTGTGCTTGATACTGGAAATACAATTTACGTTGTCATTGTTACATGGTTAAGCTCATCACCACTTTTACAGTCATCAATCACAATGACGGAGGCATTATACATAAATCCATATTTTACCTATGTTGAACCAATCACCATTGGAGTAGCTCTGAGGCGGGTTAATCGGTAAATGGATTTGGGTAACGATCTGGCTGTTTATCTCAACTTGTTGGCATTGGATCTTATGTACCTGGGTAGACTTTTGGGTTTCAGTCTCAATCAATCGACATTGGATTTGGAACTAACAAACTAAACCCTATTCTCAGAAAACCATGTAAAGCAAGGTAGTCACTATGTCCTATTTCTTACTATAATAGTGGAAAATAATAGGATATATTATTAGAACACATATTAATATGTCCGATGAATCCAACTATTGAACGAATCCACTCCATATCTTACAGTGGACCCCATTTTGATACGCTCGAATAGACTTTAGTATCCATGCCAACATCCTAATAATCAATTGAGACAAAAACATGGAAAGTTCCAACTCTTCCTCCTCGAACATTAGTAATGTTGCATTATACATAAATGAATATTCTACCTATGCCGAAGAAATCCATATTTTATCTATGCTAAAGAAATCACCACTAGAGTAGCTCTTAGTGTACATAGTCCAATTTAGAATTGGACTATGAAACCTATGAGACAAAATTTCCCCACTTAAATATTGTACCACAACCACTTTACATGTAATTCAGGGTTCATGCTTGAAAACTAATTTTCATACTCGGTTCTGCGAGGTACAATAACAATAGAAAATTTTATCTAAACCTTCAGCATGTTACTAAATACGGCCTCCTGGCTCAACAATGCACAAAAGAAACAAGAATAGGTAAAAATAAACTACACTAGACATCATTGTAGTACATGAATTCATATGTACATATTTTCAAATACACTTATTGGGCTTACTAAGGAGCAGAAGGATGAAAAACTCATGAACTAAAAGTTTTTTGCAAGCAATTCATTAAAGGTGAGCTACTCCAGTAGGAAGCACAAATATTTGGGTTCTATTTTGTCTATTGGGATATTTTTTTTGCCAAATTCATGCCATTATGGTGAAATAAAAATACATGAATTCATTTAATAGTAAAGCTTCTCTGCTTCATGTAAAATATTTTTACAAACAAAATTTATGGTTTGAATATCGAATGCACAAATGTGGCTTAGATAAAGCATATATTCAACATCCAAAACTCACAAATAAAATGAGAAGATACCGTATGACTATTGTGACAACCATGATTTCTCCTGAAAAACAACACACCAAAATTAATTACCATGTTTTTCCAGCATAAAGGAATATCTACATAGTAAAATATATTTACTAGAGTTAGTGTCAAGAAACAAACCCTATATGTAAAGTGGGGTCCAAGTAATTTGCCCCATTCAAATTATGGATCATACAAACTTATAATTTTACACCTACAACTTCCTTATTCTCAGCCTCTTCTATGTCAAACTACATTCTTAGAATTCAAAATTACCTAGGTAAAATATTCTAGCCAAAAAATACATTAGATCTCACCGATTGAAAATATATACCATTTCATACATTGCACCTTTCCCTGTGTGGGGTGTCCTTGTTTCTGGTTCCTTACATTGCAATACCCGCAATCTTCATCGTCACAACCTCATTTTCTGGCCTTGAAAACAAATCCTTGTGGTTTATCATGGGCTTGCAACCTAATCCTTATAGGTCTACAACTTTCTACACTAAAAGTTTTTTCCATAATAATTTTGTGTGATTTTCCCCCTGTAAAACTACATGCCTCGTGCTCTAGTCCACAAATAAGATCCTTGACTTTGGTAGTATCCTTCAAACCATCGATTGGTTCTCCATAGTTGAGCACATAATTGTGGTCATATACTCTATGCATTTCACTGATTGTGCTTCCCACAATTTTCCTTTTTGTGAAATCAAATGCATTTCCTTTAATGACATCCATATCAAGTCGCAACTCCAAGTTCCCACTTATAGTGTAGGTTCTACACACATGAAGATCCATAGGGAAACCTGCATTGGGAGTTTGAATAAGAGAAGGTGATTAATGACCTATACCATGTCAATGATTATTACATATTATTTTGTTACTTGGAGGGAGTATTACACTAGTATATTCAAATAACCACACTAAGACAAAATTTTGTTGGAGTGCGTATTACAGTGACGATAAAATCAAGTTCACTTCCTGAAGTTCATAAAACGTCATATATTTTATTTTTCTCAGGTGTATGGAATCTGGATGTCATCAGATCCTATACAATCTCCTATGGCTAGACTCTTGAACATTATCCCTTACTAGGAACACTTAACAAACAGGCTTGATATGGTGGTAAAAGGGAAAAGTAAATCTCGAAGGATCTAGCACAATCTTTGCATATTAAGGGAGATGTATCAAAAATTTTAAATTTTACATTGTTCACCATCATAACTATGGTAGCTAAAGTTGACACTTGGATTATCTCCATCTTTTTTCGCTTCCATATTGTAGATAACTTTATGAAAACCTATTTCCCCACGTACATTAAAAAATGAAATAGTGAAAGAAAATTTGACAGATACATTCCATAAGATGCAAGACGACATCATTGAAATGTAAGGTTTGAGCATATATTAAATAGATTACATAAAAATGGAAAGTATCTCTGCAATTCACAAGTTATGACCAAGCATGGGAGGGACACACAATAATGATATGTGGTATGGCTGTACATGTATACAAGATAGGCAAGGGAGTTGAGGAAAACACCAAGCCTTCAAGCTTCAACCCTTCACTCAAATCTTGGCTTCAACTAACCCACACAAGGAGAAGCATTAACAATGGATATTAGTAGTGAAGAAGCAATAGAATAGAATAGACTCTTTACAAGGCTAAAAATATTTTTTTCTCTCTTCATGCATTATCTTCATTCACATTTCAACATTATATGTTCAAAGGAAAAAGTGATACAACTCTTATGTATGCAACTTTATAACAAAAACAAATCCTCAATGATGAAACCCATGTAGAGCTATAAAAAGGGTCTCTTTCACCTCTAGTTACCTCACATTAATAAGTCAATCCGGGAATGTCTTGCTATTTCAAAGAGTGTCTCTATCTAAGGCTTAGCATTTGTCAGAGTAATGCTCGTAGTATGGTTGTTTAAAACTACAAGAGTAAAGTGATGCGTGTCTACAACTTAACTACTTCAAAAGGCTAAATCACACAAAACAATGTCTCAGTCAAGGACTCAGTAGAAATAACCCATCCTTTTCATAACTGGTGGGAACAAATCGGAGGTCTGGGAACTAGGTAGCAGATGCTAACGCTCATTATAGCCTGAGATTGTCCTTAATAAATGGAAATGAAACAACAAGTAAAGAAAGTAGCAATGAAATAAAACAGTGCATCAGCCAAGGGTTCGGTAGCAATAACCCATCCCTTTCGTGACTAATGAGAAAAGATCAGAGGTCTGGGAGCCAGGTAGCAGATGCTAACACTCACTACAGCTTGAGATTGTTCTTAATAAATAAGAAATGAAATGGCAAGTAAGGAAATCAGCAAATCAACAATCTTGAAATGGAACAACAATTGAAATGGAACAACATTCAGAAATGTAACAACAACTGAAATGGAACATCAACTGCAGTAACCAAATTCATCAAGCTGTAAATTCTATTGAATCACTCCAATCCAAATATCAATCCTTTGCTCTTAAAGATATACACATACTATGGAACAGTACTTCCTACAGATCCAACGTGGAACAGTACTAAAAACCATGTTGGCATTATGGCTCAGGTTTGGACCTATGGCATAGGTGTTGTCCTTGATGGCAACCTTCTTTGGTATCAGATCTCAGTTTAGGCACTTAGAAAATAGAAAAAGACATATACGCAGGTCCATCTATACGAAGGTGCGTATACACGCGGGTTATACATTACAAAAGCGTGTATATGTTGGGGATCATTATTTTGGTCCATGGCAGTTAGGTCTTGGAACTTGAACCTATGTTTTGGACCATGGCATCTCGTCAGATGTGTTGATCCCTAGTTTTGGGTTCATGGTATTGAAATGTTATGGTTTTGGACCATGGTATTGGGGAAGGCCTAAGGCTATAAAAGAGGAAGGAGATCTTGTGACAAATATCCATCAGAATTATTGTTGAAGATCTGACAAAGTGCTAGAGCTGGTATATTGGGTGGTGATGTGGATCTGGATCTGAAGGAAGGAGGAACCTTAGCGCAAAAGGAAGGATAAGTTCTATTCATGGGTCATAATATTTAAGCCTGAATGACAGTATCTTTGTATGATTTTGATCTGCTAGATGTGGCGCTTGTTTGATCTATAAGTCTGATAATCTGGGTAAATTAGTGATTGAATATCTGGAAGAGTGTGTTGTCCTTTATGGATCTGTACGCAGGTTTAGTGAAGCGAAGGCGCGTATACACGTAGTTTAGGTGAAGTAAATGCGCGTATACGCAGGTTGTTCCATACGCAGATGCGTATGCACGAAAGTTGCAGACTCTTGAAATTGCGTATATGCTTCAAGTTGTGATCTAGTTGTTTCTGCTTATTGCTGCTGTGTTCTGGGTTTTGTTGTGTGGTTTTTGGTATTTTTTTTTTAGTACGGCTGGCAGAGAAGTATATAGTTGATTTCAGATCTAGTTGGTGAAAAGGAGTTTTGTTGATGAAGAATTTCTTGATGATTTGATGTTCATGGATCCAGTCTGAAAATTGATGAAACGTGGTCCCTGGAAGATAGAGAAGGTTGTAGCCTTCTGTAGGCTAGCACCTACGCACTAGTATCTTGGCTAGTGCAAGAGCTAAAGGGGGTTGTTGCTCCCTTCCAGGAGAAGCTGGAGAACGAGAGAGAGTTGTAGCTCTCTGCAAGTTACAGCTTGCATACTGGTAAAAGGACTGCACCAGTATATTGTAAAAGAAGTTTCTAATTGAAAAAGAAGATAGAGACGAATTGCAGCAGGTGGTTTTCACCCACATTGGGTTTCCACCTTATATATTGTGTTCTTGTGTGTGATTGTCTTTCTGCTCTCCTTTACTGTCTTTGGTTACTATTCTTCGATTCTGCATCACAGATTAACAATCATCATCAGAAAGATTATGTAAAGTAAAAGCTTGTTCTGTATACGCGGTTTACCTTCTGCATAATAGCGTATATACGCAGGTTTATTAAACTAAAGTAGCGTATATCAGTTGTTTTGTAAAAGGAATAATTATCTTGATAATACTGATTC
>APFE031713990.1:0-40135 GCA_000404065.3 Pinus taeda
AGTTGTTAATCAATAGTGTTAATAGTGATATTAGTCACCACTGGCTTTTATTTGGAACGTAGTCTTACTCATCATCCTTGAATAAGTAAAACAATGTTACTTGAAATGACCCACTAGTAAGGGGGTAGAATTTCCTTGTGTCATAGTCAAACAAGATCTTAGCCAATTAAAAGTAGTTTTAGATTTTATTCCAATACCAAAAGAGAGTTTTAACCTAAATAATATTTGTAGAAAGGTTAGCATCCCTTGTAATTTTAGTGAATGTGACTTTTCATGGAGTCATGTACCTTTTAGTAACATCTAACCTTAATACCACAACTAATGGTGTACTCTACTAAAATTAAAATTACTTATTTCCTATCTTTTCAAAGTTGTTAAAAAAATTATTGTAAAGTTTAATGTGCAAAGAATTCCTTGTTGTAACGCCCCTAGAGCTTAAGGCTAGTGCATGCCTAAGAGACCCATGCCATCATGTGACATCCCTCCATCTAAAACAAGCCCCCACATTGCTTAGTCCACATGGTAGACGATTTTGGGGCACAATGATGAGTTGCAATGTAATGGGCATGGTCACAACACATGGGTGTGCCCAATGTTTCGTCAGTCGGGACCTCACACAAGAGAGTGTGTGGAAATAAACCTAAATTTAGGGTTTCCACTCTTGTGCAAGCACATGCATAGTTAGCAACTTGGGGGAACGTCATCATCCCCTATGTTAGAGCTAGTCGCTCTTAGTGGTGAGCTCTACAACATGACATCAAATGACGTGAGCTATTGTAAATACATTGCTTAAGAAATTGCAAATTTCAAGGAACAATAAAGATAAAAGTAGAGCAATAAAAGGTCATATGTAAGCACAAATAGAAATCTATTTGTTTATGGAAAGAGGATTGATGTTATTTATCTTACCTTTTCCTAAAAAGCTACAAGTTTGTAGAGTTCCTCTTGTGAGTGTAGTTGCAAGGTGTTGATGGAAAGGTGTTTTGTGGCCATATTTATTTGACATTTCTCTTAAGGTTTTGTTGTATACTGTTGTGGATATTTTTTGAAACAACTAGGAACTCAGTTCTCTCTCATATTTTGACTTTGTGTTTTTTCTATCAAGTGACTAGGATTCTCAGTCTTATTGTTTTCGACATTGCATTGTATGATTGTTTATTTTGGCCATGGTCATCTTTGTTGAGATTCGAAGTTCTTGGTTTAGAATATTACCCTTCAAATTAGGACAAGGAGGTAGTGATACCACCCTCCTTGACATTAATATCAGTAACACCTTCATGCGGGCGAGATTAGCAGAAAACCTATAATCACATATGAACTTGCATTTATTATTTAATATTGCCTTAATTAAGTTTCCACATCAAATACTCATAATCATCTTTTTTGAGGTTCAAAATTATTGATTGATAAGATTTCCCTTTAAATTAAGATAATGAGGTAGTGATACCACCCTCCTTGACCTCAATAATAGTAACACCTGCATGTAGGTAACAATAGCAGAAAACCTATAACGACATACAAACTTGAATTTATGATTTAATATTGTCTTAACTAAGTTTTCAAATCAAATACTCATAATAATCTTTGTTGAGGTTCAAATTTATTGGTTGAGAACATTACCCTTAAAATCAAGACAATGAGGTGGTGATATCACCCTCCTTCACTTCAGTATCAGTAACACTTGCATGTAGGTAATAATAGCAGAAAACCTATAACCACATATGAACTTGCATATATCACTTAATATTGCCTTAACTATGTTTGGGGATCAAATACTCATAATCATTTTATGTTACAAGAATAAAAATGTTATGATAGTGACACATTGACATCGAAGTCGACCGACAAAGACACCACTACCACCGCCATCACAACCATTGTCACCACTACCAGCACTGGTATCCTTTCTATAGTTTTCTTAGTTGACTTTGGGTGGCTAATTAATTCCCATGGAAACCTTTAGTGTACTTGAATAGATGACATTTTCTGGTAATCATTGATGCATCTGAGGGTGCAATTTTTCAGTAATAACACCTTATTAAGATGACATATTTGCTTATGTAATGACTACCAATCCTCCACTCTTATTCCATTCTTGTGATTTAATTATGGTTTAAACTTAGATAATGCAAGTTTATATTTGACTTTTTCTATCTATTGTTGAAAACTTAAAGACAATTTAAAATTCAAACAATTATTTTAGAGTTCAAAGAAATGCTAAATTGGTTTTTTTTTTTTATAGAGAACTATGATTTATTCTTAGATCAAAATAAATTTTCTTTATGTTTATTTTCTATTTATAGATAACATCTTTTAGGCTAACTCTCTTAAGTTATTTTTTAGTTTTATAAATTATTAATTTATTTTATTTGTTTTGCATGTTATTAAATTATTTAAATAGAAATGCCTCCAAAAAGGAATGTTCAATCAACTACATACAAATTTTATGGATATTCTAAAACATCAAAAACTTCTAGTGTTAAAGATATTTTATATATACCTGATTTGAATGATGATGCTAATGAAGATATGGGCAAAGAGTTTGTTGATGATCTATAAATTTTTGGCCATGAAAAGGAAGGACAAGAATGTGGGTCTAGTACTTTGAGGAGGAAGACCTTCTCAAAATGTGAATTTTGAGAAAAGTAGATGATAAAACTTCCTTGGGTGTATAGTATCAATGTTGAATATGGAACGACTCATATGAAGTGAAAAGTTTGTGAGAAATACAATGTTGAAAGTCCATGGGGTATTGGAAATGGATATAATACCATTCAATATGGTGTTTGGAAAACTCATGCAAAATATGTTATTCATCAAACATCAACTCAAATAAATTTGTATGAAATTTAAAGGTTGGAAAAGCCCATTATAGAACACATAGTGGCTGCAAGTGAGGCTAATAAGGAAAGGGTCATAACCACCATGAAGTTAGAATATTTAATTGCATAGAAGGATATTTCAATTGCTACTTGTGAATAACTTTGTCATATTCAAATGCATCTACATACACCTAATATGCCTTCTCAAGTGGAGTATTCCTCCTACATAAATTAAAAATACATCCACTGAATTTATTCACCCTATATTAAATTACCTTGAAGAGGTGCAAGCTAGAAAAATGTTAGAAAGCAATTTTTTCTCTATAATGTTAGATGAAAGTATAGATAATAGTTTGGAAAAACACCTTGTTGTGCATTCTACATATCTAGACTTAAAAGTTGTTGCTATGAAATACATATCTACACCTTGTTGTTGCTATGAACTACACGAATACATAATAGCTTGGACAACATAACTATAAGCTCATTATATATTCATGAGAGAAGTTACACTGACAAGTCATGTACAATTGATTCTAGAGTGTGCCATTTCTACAAGAGAGGTTTTCCCCAGGTGATACAACATCATTATTGTAGTGTTTTTTATAGTTGGGTTAGTAAAGGTGATTGATCACTTGGAGGTATTTAGCTTCTGTAGTTTAGAACCAGAACTCACCCATCCTTCCATTACCTTGCCGTTTGTCAAGAGACCCTATCTAAAAACATCTTTGTTAATGATAGTGCCCATCATAAACTTGGCAGCTATTTGTAAAAGTGACACAACACATCCTATTTGAATAGTAGTCCATCAAAAGGATTTAATTGGTGCTTTTACTCAATTCTAGATTGCAGTGAGTTTGTGGACCAAATCGTATACCATATGTTGTGATATATTAAATGGAGAGGGAATAATGGCTTCCCACCCTAGTTACTAGAAACAGGATGGTAGCCACCGTTCCCGAAGAAAAACGCACTAAAAACGTGATGAACAGAAACATTGTTTTCTATGCACGTTTTCATGAACAAGTGCATACGTTTACTTTGAACAAATAACCAGTACTTTTCCATGTGTTAGAGCTTAGTTCATTGTAGTTCATTCCATTTACAATTCATTCTCAACTTTTATTTTTTCTCTTTATTGTAAGGATTGCTTTCATGCATATATTTATTTAGTAGTCTAGAGGCCTATGGAAAGTCGCTAGAAAGTTATTCAATGTCTTATTTTCACATGTTTCCCTAGCTTAGGGCAAGTCTTTTTTTTAACTAGCCCTAACACTATGACGAAAAAGAAATCTATTCCAGATAGAGTCAAAGTAAGCTTGAAATTCATCTAATATCTTATATCTAATATAGTGGAAACTATTTTCCCTTTTTTTAATAGTTTATCAAGGATTTGCTTCTATAACATGTATATTGGTAAAAATCATAACTTAAACATAATTCCATATCAATTGTAGATTCTACTTATTGTTTCCCTCCTCATGGTATATCTTGGTCTTGGGTCACACACACACACACACACACACACACACATATATATAATCCTTTGACATTTCCACAGAGAAACAATATTAGCAGAAGGCATAAGAAACAATAATTAAGAGGAGGTACAAGAATGTATATACTTAATGACCAATTTGTTGGGTATATGTATGAGATAAATGGTACTCATTATTTAGTCTTTTAATTAAATTTGGTTATAAATCTAGTTGAAACTATATTGAAAATTGAAACTAAATTTGTGTTTTTCATATTTGTATTGTTTTTCTCTCTCTCTCTCCTCATTTCTTGAGTGTGGAACCTCCAAACTCCTTTTCTTGTACCGTTGTCGTCTCCCGTTTCTCATAACATAGCTTCCCACTACTGACCTTTGCATTTTTCATTACAATCGCAACAGACAAACCCATCCTTACATATATGTTGAGTAATAGTGTGTAGAGAAGCTCTTGGAGAATTTTGCACCCAGACTTGTAGTCTAGAACGGAGTCCTCGAAGTCAATTTGGAAGGAAGATAACTTGGTATCGTACAAAGTTAGAGAATTGTCATTGTTCGATATTTTGAAAACATAAATTTCTTTTCCTTTGCGTTGCCATTCAATTTCTTGGTATAGGTTACTCCATAGGATAAAGTATCCCACCAATTTTGGACAGACTTGCAGGACAATTTGCACTAAGAACTGCATCTAGAAACATATGCATTGTAGCCATTATTGAGAGGCAAATATCCTTCAATGACACAAAAACTAAATTATCTTTTCGATAGAAAAGTTTGTGTTAGTGAAGTAAGACGACTATATGTACCAATCAATTTAGGAATTCATACTTTAACCAATAGTAACTAATCAATACACTTTGAATTAACACAATCACTTTGTCTCTATCATTTAGTGTGATCGCATGGTATGTAATAACGCCACACTTGCAACAAGCAGTGAATTCATTTTTAACCTCTACTAGTGAATTGTTATGTTCTTTCCTACCTATCCAAATCTTCATTTTTCATATTAAATATAGGATGGATTTGTACATTATATACATTGGAAGGGATTGAGATTTACGTGCACACACTTGATGTATTTTTGTCATATAATCGATATTCTCATCTATTTTATCAAATTAACTTCAACATCACACAAAGGAAATAGAATGATGCAGTAAAAACAACTGTAAGCTTGTATTAAAACCCCAGGCTCATGTGTGTGGTTGTAGTGGATGGTTTTAATAAGAGAAGCCCTTTTCCAGTTTTGCACATATAAGAAAAGCCAACTGAACTTTCCAAAATGGGTACTTGTGCTCTTCACATGCACTTATAACACATTGTTTTGTTGTTAATGGTATTTACAAGATTCCATTCACTCCCATTAGGGGATTTTGAGGTCTAAAATGGGCCTCCTAAGGAAATTATAAAATAATAGTGGAAATAATAAAATAAGATTAGATGACATCATCAAATTTTAGATGGAAAAAAGAAAAAGCTATTTTTCAACTTGTATTTTCAACATATCTCCATATGGGTTTACTCAAATTTCAAGTGGAAACACTCGTTGGATGCATAATTTAATTCCTCATCCAAGGAGTACCCATGTTGCATACTTTCAATGGACCCTGCTACACGAAAACTGAGAAATACATGAATAACATGATTACAATCGCGTTTTTTCATGTATTTCTCATTTTTCGTGTAGTAGGGTCGATCGAAAGTATGCAACATGGGTACTCTTTGGATGAGGAATTAAATTTTGTATCCAACAAGTAATCCTGCTCAAAATTTGAGAAAATCCTTAGGGAGATGAGTTGAAAATAAGAGCTGAAAAAATAGTTTTATTATTTTATTATTTTTTTTATTTTTTTATTTTTTACTCCAAAAATGGTGAATCATCCCCCATGGTTGAAATCATCATCTTGAATCCTATCGGTTCTTATAAAGTTTATTTTGGTTGTACATTTTTTTAAGAGACCCATTTTAGACCTCAAAAGTCCCCCTAATGATTGAAAAATATTTAGTCAACTACCAAGACAATCATGATTGTATTATGAGATTCAATAGTTTGTGCAGTAAATACTAAGGTTCATGCATCAACAAAAATTATGTAGGGAAAAGGTACTAGAATCCAAAGAATAATAGGCTCACAATGACATGATCTAAGTTGTGTTACATAAACAAATAATGACAATCTGAGAAGATATCCACAACACTAACTATCACGTTCATAGACATTTCATTTCATCATGGCTAGCACTTAAAAAACTCCACAAGTATTAAAACTAAGAATGCCAGATCATCATTATAATGTCTAGAAGCCCAGCCTTAAGGAAGCCTAAGACCAACTTTAAGGGTAGGATATGACATACATGATTCCAATCACATATTAGTACTACACAAGAGATTTGTATGTTATCTAGCCATATTATGTATGGTTTATTCATCTGGTGAGAGTATATTGGCCTATGAAATGACAAACTGTATTTAAACACACATTTTTCTACCAGTCCATATCCACCTACCATGCATATTTACACACAAAACTGGAACTTGGTACTCATACAAACAGTCCAAGCATGTTTGGTTATCACAACCAATACATCACTTAGTACTATGGAAATTAGGATGGGCACTGGGACATAGTCATTGATTCTCCTCCCAACCACTGACATACTGCCATTGTAGTTGTCACCCCCTAGCTTATGAAGATTACCCCAATGACCAAACCTCTAGGGATTCTAGATATATGATTTGACCTCCACTCTTCTGGCATACAAGTATTCAATTATAAGCTAGTACAGGGATTCCATAGGTAAGCTTCCTCAACTCATTAGCCCATGAGGGACTCCAGAGATGAAAACCTCCACCCTTACTTGATTAAGGGATTCTACAAATATTCCTCCACCCTGTGGTTGTTGATATAGTAACTCCACCTCATGCATGAATCTAGTGTATACTAAAATATTATTTCTCCCATAAGGAAAGCTTGACTAGAGCAGCAGGCCTCCACTCTTTAGCAAATGAGGGAATCTAGAGGTGTGATCCTCCACCCTTTGTTAAATACAAAGTCCTCAAAGATCTAAATGATAGCTTAAGGTAATAGAAAGAAAGGAATCCATGTTTACTGCACATTGATATGACACATGAAGGGTATTGTAGGTGTTTTCACCCTAGCTAGGCATACTTTCACACCAACTCACCAGCTACTAAATCAACAATAATGCCAATATGTGTCTCTATCCATTCTATGTGAAGAAGGGTGTGAAATAATAAGAATTGAAATCACATACTAACTATAAGTTTCAGGCCATTATGTGGGAATAAAGGTGTGAGAGCACATAAATTAAGATCACAATGTAGATGTAGGTTTCTGGTATTCAATAACCCATGGTGACTCTAGCGTTAGACCAAAACTAACATGTGTATAAAAAGGATTTTTGTGCCTCTGCCCTCCTTATCAAGTTAAGGCTATCAAAAGGCTCTGCGTTTGTTAACAGTTATCAAGTTCTATCCATATGAAGTCCCCATATTGAAACGAAAGTTCAAGCATACAAGCTAGGCCCAGAATTCATTAAAGGGCACCATAACCAATTTTACATGGTAGTAAATAAATTAAATCATAACATACTAACATGTGCATCTACCGAGTTGATTCCAAAAGAAAACACATTGACTACTAAAGAATTCCATAGGATTGAGCTTCTCGATGAATGCAGTTATTATAGGAGAACTAACACATTTGAAAAAGGGTCAAAGGTATGTAGTGACTAACCTCTAGTCCATGACCCTTGATGTTACACAGGTTTACCCTTTTGTCCCCATGGTGTAGAGCACGTGCTTCTGGAGCTTATGCCCTTTTTCCACCCTCCTGCAACAATATCCTCTTGATTCGACTCTTCGAATATTCTTTTCTCTCCACTACCCTTTTCTTCTCTTTTTCTTGCTACCTCCATTGTTTCTCCCTTTGTATTATGTGCCCCCTCCTAGTCCAACTTCCCTTCTTTTCTACTATTTGAATCATACTCCTGGTTAGTTAGGGCCCAACCTCTCTCGACCAATAGAGGTGTCACACCTATCCCTCCTGGCCCAGTCATTGTTGATCAACCTTGTAGGCCAATTTCCATTTAGCCTCCTTTCTCCTTCTCTTCCTACCATTTGTATTCTTCCAAGGATTGGTTCTAGAACCAATAGAGTGTGAAAAAAAAAATCTACTAAGTCATGTGTCAATACTCATGTAGGTATATGTATGTCTTCTCCCTTTTTTTTTAATTGTTTTTCATAAAGGTCACAATAGACAAATAAGGTCTTCAACAGCCAAATGCGTACATCTTCTTGAAATTTACAATAGCTACACATACACACATATGCTCACAGTAGCCACATAAAATCTAAAATAACCACATGCATATATTTTGTTCATATTTACAATATCCATATATGGTTTACAAAAGCCATATGCATGCCTTTATATATTCACATTATTTCCAAATAACAATAACGCATTTAAATCATGTTTACATACATGTATATACATAGGTATATTTATTATATTCAACATGTATACACACACACCTAAGAAACTATTTACAATGACCCTACAAATGAAAGGTGGCCAGGACAATATTTACATTATATACATGAATGTACCATGACTGGGACCATTAGCACAATACCTACATACTTTGCAAGATGATCGAGGTTATTACAAAGACAACCTTGGTTTAATTTTTCCAAGTAGGTTGTGCATTTATAGGGTTTTACTATGCATTTATTGCTTCTTTATGCACAACATAGTCTTTTATGACTGGAAATGCAAAACTAAGAATTCATTATTATGTAAAGTGACTTAGAAAAACATTTACAATTTGAAACACTCTAATAGAATGAGTTTTGAGACATGTGTGTACATTTTAGTGTAGCTTAGCATGCTTTTTGGTTTTACAAGGAAATGTTTAACTTTATGCACAACAAGTAGTTTTTTGTTTGAAAATGCCGATATAAGATTATATAAAGATATAAACTTATGAATTACACCTTCTAAAATTTGAACCACTCAATTTGGATCAAAATTGAGACTAGGGCATGCATTCCACTCTAAGGTAATTTTGCCTTCAAGTTTGAATCAAATACCAAATCTTGGTGCTTGAAAGAAACCTCCCGTGTTCTCACAACTTGAAAAAAAAACATTGTTACACAGTAAAATGTCACTGCCACCATGTCAGTCTTCATACTGTGTTGTGAAACCACATTCACCTATGCTCATGCTCCTCAAAATGGTTAAAAAATCCTCTTTGCCTAAGTTAAATGAATCATCGCGTCTGTTTATTAAATAATCGCACTGACAGGCGGAGGCCAGTGTATCTGATGCGCTGCCAGCGCGGAAGCACACGTCTTTTCCGCGCTGGTCCAATTTTACGGGCAGCGCGCCCTCCGTTTGTACTGTTGAGCGCTGACCAGACCTCCTCTATAGTTGATCTGCGATGTCAGCGCGCCAGCTCAGTGTCTCACCCGCGCTGATCCTGTTTGGGCGAATTTGTTCTAACAACCAACCTTCCAGATCCCTTCAGACTTGGTTGTTAGCATTGTTGAGGTCGCCATCCTTTCTCTGGCATGTCTGTTCGACTGACCATCCACTTATCTTGGAGGAAAGCTCATCCTTTACCTATTCATGGAGACTCCTTCTCCTTTATAAGCCTCCTCCATTGCCCATGAGCAGCTAGTTTGGAACATATAGACTTTGATTGAGGAATTCTTAGTGCATTAGTGCTGCTCTTTGTAGGCATTTGGTGTGTTGTGTGAGGATTGCTTTGAGCTTGAGGAAGGTCATGAGTTTGTTGCCTTGTATGTGAGAGAGAGACCTCCTTGACTTGGGAGATTTGCTTCAAAGGTGAATGTTTGGAAGACATGCTGGCTGGACCCTCTAGAGAAGGACTCAGCGTCAGGACTTCGGTTGTACCTCACTCTATTTTCTGATTAATAAAGATAGATGACTACTCTTATGGTTCCATTTCCATTTGTCCTCTGAATGATTAATGTAAATTGTATCCTTCCTGACTGATACATAGTTGTTGTTAGTAGATTTTACGCCCTTGTTTGCTCTCTCTTTGCTTGTGCAGGTGTTCGCCCGTGAGGATAGCGGAGAACTGTGATCGGCTGGAGTGAAGGAGTGAGAGGATCATCTCTTCGACAAACATAGCGTTGGAATCCAAGTAGGTTTCCCTTACCCACTTGTTAATTACAACTAGGAACCTGCAGTGTAGCATTGTTTGATTGTTTCTAGACCCCCTTTGGGCTAGTAGGGATCGCCTCTATCCGTAGAGGGGATTTACCTCTCCAACAGGCTTCATGCTTTAGGGGGCATCTATTACACAGTATTTTGTCACCGTCCCTGTTACCCCTTCTCCCGTACATTGGAGGACCTATCCCGGGACCTGTGAGAAGTGACATAACTTGAAAACACCTGCATTATATCCCTTAAAGTATGTACTTCATATGCCTTGAAGACACCTTCTGCAAGATACCCAAAAATATAGCCCTTTCTCCATTGGCGTTGTTCCACAGTGTATTACTCGCGCTAATGGGGTAAATCCTCCAAAGAGGGTGTGCCAGCTGGCGCTCTGTCTCAGAGTTGCACTAGCGCCAACCCAGTTGGGTAAAGTTTTTAACAATCAAACTTCTGAAGGTTCCTTCCACCTTATCCATGAACTAATTCCAGTTTGAGTTGGTTCAGTTGGGCTTCGTATCTCCCAAGGAGGGAAGTAGTTCTCCACCTCTCATGGAAGCTTCCTAATGATAAGGACAATCCCATGAATCAAGTGGATGGTCTTAACTACTCCTCCCATTTCTATATAAGCTTGTTCTTTCCCCTTTCACAAGATAGTTGGTAATTCTTGGTTAGTAATTCTACTCTTCAAGCTCCCAAAGTCTGAGGATTGCTAAGCTCACCTTGCAAGAGGTCTTGTTCATCCCTATGAGGCTAAATCTTTAAGGAGGAGATCTATGTCCAAGTGATCAAAGAGAGAGAGACTTTTTCCCATCCCCTATAAGCTTTGCAAGGCATGTGTTGCTGATTCACCCAGCCAAAGGAGGATTTGACGTCAGAACTTGGTTGTATTCTCTTTTGTTTTATCAATAATAATAGACGACTATCATTATGGTTCCACTCATGTGTCCTTATTATGATGTTTGAGTTGTATTCTTTCTGACTGATACATAATTGCATTCCTTGGATTTTATGCTTGTATTTGTCTTGTTCTTTACATGTGCAGGTGTCTGTTCACGAGGATCGTGAGGATTGTGACCAGCTGAGGCGAAAGAACGGAAGCGACAATGCTTCTACGAATATAAGAGTTGGATTTGAGGTAGGCTCTCATCATTGGCCTTTATATTGCAATTAGGAACCTGCGTGTTAGCTTTGTTCGATTGTTGCTAGACCCCATTTAGGCTAGTGGGATCGCCTCTGTCCGCAGAGGGGATTTACCTACACAACAATTTTTATTGGAGGATTCAGCTAGACCATTACCTTGAGGGTAATAGGCTGTGGAATGACCTAAAGTAATTTGGTATTTATGGCAAAAATTGATCATTTTCTTGGACTTAAAAGCAGCGGCATTGTCTGTTATAATCTTCTTAGGACAACCAAACCTAGACAAGATGTTGGTCTCTAAAATTTGCATGATTACTGAGTCATTGGCTTGCCTACAAGGAATGGCTTCTATCCACTTGGTAAAGTAGTCTGTGGCAGTAAGGATCCATTTGTGTTGGCCAAAGGATGAAGGGTGGATTTCCCCAATGAAGTCTAAATCCCATTGTTGAAATGGTCTTTCAGTGGAAATGGGCTTGAGGGGTAGAGGCAACAACTTCTTCTTGCCTTCAAAGATTTGGCATTTGTGGTAAGAAGTTATATATTTCTTTACATCAGCAAATAGGGTGGGCCAATAAAATCCAGCCCTTAGGATTTTATCATCAGTTGATTTCCAATATAAATGTCCACCACAATTCCCTACATGAAACTCTTTAAGTACTTTGTCAGTTTCTTCTTTGATTAGACAACTTAATAAAACACCTTCATGATTTTTCCAAAAGAGAGCATGATCTAAAATACAGAATTTGAAAGCTTTCGTTTTCAAAAATATTTTCTTAGTTCTGGATAATCTTGGAGGAGCTTGCAAGTTTAATAATACAAAACATATGTCAGCATACGAAGGTGATTGTAAAAAGGCTTGATTGATCTGTGGAGTTGCCATCTCCTGCTCATTATCTAGTTGATTTATGTCAAGGGCTTGAAAGTTGGTTTCAATCATAAGTTTAGCTAGTCCTTGTCCTTTTATTAGCTTTGTTGGCTTGATTTCAATGTCATATTCTAGTATGGTAGCTATCCATTTGCCCCTTTTGCCTTCAATTCCCCCTTGGGTTAGGATGTCTTTAACAACAGTGTTGGGCACATAAGCAATCACATGAGAGTATAAGATGTAAACTATAATGTCCTTAATGGCTTTTACAAGTGCATATGCTTGTTTCTCCATGATTTGATATTTGGGTGGATCATCTCTAAGTGCCTTGCTAAAAAAGGCTATGGGTTTTTCACATCCCTGGTCATCTTTTTAAAGCAAAACAACAACTGTTGTATGTTCAGATGCAAATGAGAATATGATAAAGTCTTTATCAAAATTCGGGCTTGTAAGGACTGGTGTTTGAGTCAAAGATTTTTTGATTTCTTCAAAGATTTGTTTAGCTTCTATTGTCCACTTGACCTTGGAATCTTTTTTCAGCATGTTGTTCAACAATCTTATCAGCTCAGCCAGATTTGGTATGAATCTTCTTAGAAAATTGATCTTCCCCAAAAAGGCTTGTAGTTCTTTGATGTTTCTGGGGTGAGGGACTTGCAAGATAGCTTGTATTCTGTCCGGATCAATCCTAATGCCTTCTTTGGAGATGATATGGCCCAATGATTTTCCTTCTTCTAGGCCAAACAATGATTTCTTTGGATTTAGTGATATGCCATATTTTTTGCAAATTAAAAATACCTGTCTAAGATGATCTAGGTGTTGCTGATCTGATTTGGAGAATGTTGTAAGGTCATCTAGATAAATGACTAAAAAATCATGGATTTCTTTAGCAAAAGCTATATCCATGGCTCTTTGAAAAGTTGCTCTTGCGTTCTTGAGTCCAAATGGCATTTTTACATATTTGAAGGTTCCCCAAGGGGTTATGAAGGCAGTTTTGTCTTGATCATCAGGGTGCATTAGGATCTGATTGAAACCTGAGAATCCATGTAATAATGAGATCCTTGAAGCACCCACTACCCTTTGTAGAATGTGATCCATTTTGGGTAAGGGGTAATTATCCTTTAAAGAGACTTTATTCAGATTTCTCAAATCGACACACAGCCCAATCTCTCCTGTTTTCTTTCTAGTGGGCACCAAATTTGAAACCCATTCCGAGAATCTGATGGGTGCAATAATTCCATCTTCATACATCCTTTTAACTTCTTTCTCAATTAAAGGGAGGAGCACAAGTTTGACCCTCCTAAGTTTCTGTTTGAAGGGTTTTTGGTTTTCCTTGAGAGGTATGGTGTGTTGGATAACAGATGTATCATAAGACTTTAGGTCCTCGTAACTCCATGCAAAAACATCTTGAAATTATTTGAATAGTTCAATATACTTCAGTTTTTGGTCAGGAGGCAGAGCTTTGGACAATTTTATTGTTTTGGGATTTTCTGCAGTTCCTATATTACAGTCCTCAATTTTTGCGTTTAATGGCTATATTTTAGGTTTCTTAGAAATGTCATTTGAGTCAAAAATATCTTCCAAAGGAGTGAGGCCTATAGGTAAAAAATTATCCTTCAAATCAATCACCTCACATTCTACTCCAATAACATCATCACATTCTATTTCTTCAAGTTGTTGTAAATCTGTTTTAGAAAACTTTGTAGGATGTAGAATTTGGTTTGCTGTTTCAGCAAAAATATGTGTCTCAACTGTGTCTATTTGATCATTTTCACTTACAGTGCTTGTATCTATTTTTGTGCTGGAAAACTCTTCTTTGAGGGTTAGGAAATTATTAATTTGAGTGTCACAAACAAAGACTTGCCAATTTCTAACATTATCAGGTACAGTTGGTCTATGTTTAATCTCAACTGAGAATCAGTGATTTGGCTTAAATGGCAATTTACAAGTACTGGCACAAGTTGCTAGACTGTGAGCATGTATATTTTGATTCCTTGGAATTTTGGTGAGCTGAGATTCTAAAATGGTGTTGAGAATTTCAATTTCTGCACCTCTGTATGATCTTAATCTAATGTCATTTGTGATAAAGTTTCCTTTCATTTGCTAAATTATCAAATCAGAATCTCCTAAAACTGATATCCTATCCGCCCCTAGGCTTTTGATCACTTTGAGCCCAAGCATAAGGGCTTCATATTCGGCCATGTTGTTGGTGCACCTAAAATTTAACCTATATGCATGTCCTTCAGCATGATCATTTTGCATATTGTGTATCCGAATGCCTACCCCTGCTCCCAACTTATTGACAAATCCATCAACTTCCAAATACCATAGGATTTCTTGTTTAGAACTATTATTAGAAGTTTTCAAGATTTATTTAGTAGGCAGGTTTGAATTTTCAGTCTCATGGGATTCCTCTTGTGTGACTATCAATTTATTGTTCTCTAAGACTTCTTGGATTTGAATAGTGGATTTCTCATTTAGGAGTTCATCTTGGCCTAAGATCAGAATTTTGACATCAGATGGGGGGCAAATATTAGTGTTATACAAGATGAAAGAATCCATGTCTGAATGCATAGAATAAATAGGAAAGTTTTGGAGTTTTTCTTGGCTACTAACCACATACTTCATCAAAGTTTCCCTATATAATCTCTTTGGCTGGCCAAATACTGAGATGGTGGCATAGGACATGTCAAGATGTAAAGAACCCTGAAGCTTGGCACCCCAAGATCTAGATACTAACATTCCATATTTGGGTGGGATATCAGCCACTACTACATCCATTAGAATTGTCTTGGTAGGGTATTGGACCAGTGATACACATAGATCTTTAATCAATCCTAGGCATCTAACTTGGCTAGAATCAAATGAGAATAGATCTTTGTATGGTCGGGTTATGTCTAGTTCCAATTTTTCCATCACTGATTTGGGCATTAAGTTGTGAGAGGCCCTGGAATCAAACATTGCACTGTGAAGTATCTTATCATGAATATTTAAGCTGACATAGAAAGGAGGAACTCCTCCATCTACAGACTTTCCATTTACTTCAGGTCCAAATATAAGTTCTGGTTGGTCATCAAGGACATTCACTGCATCTCTCTTTTCTGGAATTTGTAGTGATATACCGATTTTTTCCCTAAAAATTTCATGCCTGGCCAATTCAGACAATGGAATGGCTATTTTTAACTTGCTTATTTCAGTCTCCAAATTGAAGGGTTTTTATGTTTGTGTTTTAACATTTCGGGCAGCAAGGTTATCCTTTTCAGCTGGGTTTTTTGTGTCTGATTCTTTCATTGGAATATTATTATCTGTTGAAGTCACTTTTACACCATTTTCTAAAGGTTCCTCTATGATTTCTTGAAGAGGAAAAATAGGTGGAGGGTGCTGGTCTAATTTTTGTTTGGCTGAAACATCTTCAATGATTAGAGTATTTGAATTTGAAATTGGTTCAAGAGTAGTTTGTATATGAGAATCCTTGAGTTTTGTTTTAGTAGGCTGTTTGATTGCTTTATGCTTGGGATCATCAGGGATATCTATTCTCCTACTTCTCAAGTTATACTGTTTGTGGACTTCATATACAGCTGTGTCATACCCTTCCTTGAAATCAAAGGATTCCCCCGATTGCATTTGAAACTGACCAAGAGTATGAGCCTCTTGATATTCTTGAGTTAGGAAAATTTGTTGTCCACTATTGAGACCCATCAAATTGATTTGAGTATCTTCCATTGGTTCACTAGATGTTGAAGCCTCAACATAGTTTTCTTGGAATGATGGTCTGATGTTTTGGTCAGGACCATCTTTCCCTGTGTTAGAATTCAGGTTTTTCCTAAAGTTTGGATTCCTCCCAACATTACTTGATTGGCCATCCCATGATGATTTCCTCTCAATAGTTTCAACTCTATCCCCAAGTCTATCCATACCTTTAATAATCACATCTAATTTTTGTTCAAATGCAGAAGGCTTTTCCTTAAAAGTTGTTCTTCTCTCAAATCTGGTCCGGTTTCGTTTAGAAATCAGATTAGCTTCTACACTGACAGCTATGCTTTTCATGTCTTCTAAGCTTGGAGGAGCTCTTTCCTTGAGCTGGTAGGCCATGCCCGAGTCAGATCCATCAGGGAATTTGATCAAGGTCAAGTCTGGTGGTGGTCTAAGATTAGGAGGAATAACATTGTACACATTATTAAATCTGGCACAACAATATTGAACAGTTTCTTGTGGGCCTCTTTTCAAGCTATCATATTCTGATAGGATATGTAATGGATCCTTCTTCTTTTCCCATCTATTCAAGAAATTTTGATAAAGGGCTTCTAGATTAGCAATGGTATTTGTAGGGAGTGCCCTAAACCAGGCCCTGACATCCCCAGTTAAACTTTGGACAAAGATTTTCATCTTGACATCATCATCATCAATTTCATAATTCTTAAAATAGTCTGTCATTTTCTTTGTATGTTGCTGTGATGTGTAGGTACCAACACCATCAAAATAAGTGATTTTTCTTTGGTAATCCTGAGGCATAGCCCCTGGATTTGCAGGTAATTGCAAGGGAGCATATCGGTTTGCCATATTTACAGGGATAAATGTTACAACTGGAAGAACAGGCATTACAGTTGAAATATGGGCTGTAGATGGGGGGGTAGAAGAGATGGTTTGGAGGAATAATGGTGAACTAGGAGAAGCAACAATGATAGGAGAAAGGGCTTGTGATTTTCCAGTAGTAAGTTGAGTTTGGATAGGTTTTTGTTGAAGTGTTTCAGGATTTGAATCAGCAGAACTCTCTTGATTTTCAGGTTTTCTAAGGCTCTTAGGGATCAAATTGGGATTGTCAAAAATAAGTGGGGGATTTGGGTCTGGGTTTGACCTAGTGTAACGAGTTTTCTTCTTTGGAGCCAGCTTCTAGAAGTAGATTTTTTGGTATTTTCTGGAAATATTTGAAGGACACAAGTTTTGAAAATATTTTTAAGGGAGATTTTGAAATATAGAAGGCGTTGGGCCTTCCTTTAGGTATGTTTGAAACAAGGAAACTGATCAAATCTTTGAGAAAACTGTTTAAAGCCTAAAAACTAGGCTGGAGATAGGCTGAAATAGATTTTATTTACTCCTGTGATTGCATAGCAAAAAACGTTTCAAAGGCTACCTGACTAACTTCAGACTCCATCTGTAGTTTTTAGAAACTAGATAGTAGTAACAAACAATCATTCAGGTCCCCAGCGAAGTCGCCAATGATGTTATCACTCAGGTTGTTCCCTAGGAGGGGAATATGGCCGAGGTAACCACAGACCAATCTTTTGAACACAGATTCTAGCCAATCTGCATGCAAAGAGGGCTCTCTCTTTATGATTTAGCTTTGTTTGAGGTATTTTAGGCTAGTTATGATGTACAGGGTTTTGTTTTAAGTTTGTTGGATGGTGATCTTGAACAGAACTAGGATGCAAGTATGAACAATTTATTCCATTGGGCTAATGGAGTCTATGAGGGTGAACAACTGAATATGATTTCTTTGACCAAAGGTGATACTACAGAGCAAGGTAATCAATCTTGGAGCAATCTTATGATCTGGAAATAGATGGAATGAAAGCCAGTGGGTGAGGAGCAGTTAAGAATCCGTCGTCATGTTGGTAGAGGGAAAATGCATGAGTATTATCAAGGAGCAGTGAAGAATTCCTTATTAATATTCAAAGTGAAAGAATTAGTGGAAACAAGAGCAGCTAAGAATTCCTGTTTATGCTAACTCTGAAGAAAACATAATTAATAATAGAGATTGAACACAGAGTGTATTTAAACAAATTCTGAGCTATTCTTTTTCTCCATTACTAAGATTATGAAACACATATGAAATTTTCAAACACAGAGAATATAAAACACGGGTTAGAATAACTTACTGATCCATAGAAAGACACAAGAATTCTGTAGCAGGACCTAGAACATCAAATCCACATTCAGACGGTGCAACAACAGTGAACTTTAACAACCTTTGTATTAAAAAATCCTCAGAGTTACAACGTAGTCCAGAAGAGATATCACCAACCCTGAATACATCTCACTGGGAGGTATTTATACAAAAAAGAGTTACAAAATATCTTCTGGAAAAATATCCCGCAATAACTTCATTCATCTACTTTATAGGAGAAGTAAATGAGAGAAATGGATGCAGAAGTAAATATTGGTGTGCTGGCTGTTCAGTTGGTCAAAGATATTTGACTTTTTGAACTGAGTGAGTCGGTTGGTAGCTGTCCCTTTATTCTGTGTTCCTGCATTGCTTTCTCGACCCTTTCATCTATGCCCGATTCCGCTTTAATGCGTTTTGTCGTGACTCCCTTCCTCTGTTGTTTTCATTTTTATGATATGTGGCACATGCATTGAACTTGATTAAATGCAGATGATCAAAAAAGAGAACTAAAATTACCTTGGTAAAACCTTTAACATGCTCTGCCACCATTGGTCTGTTGGCAACTGATGTCTTTTCATTTTTATTAATGTTTCATCTGCTTTAGTATACCTGTAGAAATTGGGCTGGACTTCAAAAAGATGTGTTATTTCATGTTCAATATAGAACAGATTTTCCAATTTGTCATATAAGAACTGTCCAGAGGGAGGTGCTATGTCTTCTGAAGTGCTTGATGATGCTGTCATCTGATTGGCAACATATGTATTCACCCTGTGAGCATATTGTTCATGTGTCAATAGTCTCTGATTGCTGGTTACCAAACTGGGTAGACCCTTTTGCTGCAAGACTGTAAAATTTTCTATAAAGGAATTTATTTCTATCTGCATTTCTTGGCACTTTCTCTCCATATTCTGTATAAAATTCCTAATGGTCAGCACCATTTTCACTATCAAAATAGTACCTGTTCTGTCCCTGATCTGCAAAGCTGCTAGTTGTTCTCTAGTGTGAGTGTTCAAAAAATGAATTAGTCTATTGGCCTGCTCGGGCATGTTTCCCAATGATGCTCTGGCCTTTTTAATCTCTATTTGGGCCTCTTCTATCAATTCAATTTGCTCATGGATCATTTGAATTGATTGCCATTGATTAGTGATAGACTGGCCCATTTTGGTCCACACAATTGTTTTAATTTCTGCTAGAGGTTTATGAAGAGTGAGATCTTTCTCCAAGGATTTCACCTTATTCTCCAAGGCCTTTACTTCTCTAGTTTTCTCTGCCACTGTTATCTTAGATTTGTCATAGCTTACCTCTAGCTTGGCCAACCTTTCTTTGGCCTCTTTAAGCTCTGACATTTGGACTTCTGGCTCTTTTATTGCTTTCATCAATTCTTCCATGCTCATGCTGGTATCTAGTCCTGTTGTTGCTGTTGCCACTGAAGCATCTGTGGCTGATGTACCTGCTGTTGATGCTGGGACAATGGGAGGGATTGTTGCTGCATTTGTGGGAGGGGCAGTGGTAACTGTTGGAGCTATTTCAGGTGGCTGGGAGGTCGACTCTCCCTGCTTGGCTTGCAAAGCTTTCTCCAATTCTTTCTCTATTTCAGTTAGCCTTTGATTCATCTTTATCAGCAAATCCATCATGTCTTCTTCTGCCTTTTCTTGTGCAAGTTCTGTAGTTTGTGGGTGCATAGTAAGCGGCAGCTTCAATTGCTTCCTAAGTGCAGCAATATCTTCTTCCTTTTTCTTTATCAGTGCTTTGATGCCCTTGGCATCCTTGGGATCGTGTCCCAACTCAATAATTATCTCTTCCAAGGTCTTTATTCTATTGTCTTTAGCCAAGGAAGATATCTTTTCCAAATCCAATTGGGCAGATGTATTGCTTAATGACTCCTTCAATTGGTGGGCTAGTATTACATTGTCTGCCAATGTAGCATAGACCATCTCACCTGTTTGTTTGTACAGTTCAATTTGGTCCGTTGGGTCTATATCTTTGGAAAGGATCTGTAGATTTGTTCTTATATAGTCAGCTGCTGACTGTGGTTGCTGAACTTTAGGTCTAAAATGACTTAAGATCATTTTTTCCTCCTTAATTCATATGTTTCCATTAGTCTTTGCTGTTTGGAGGGTGTCACTCTAAGAAATTGATCATAAAGCTGCAGTCTCAATGGCTCATTCTGGGCCTTAATGTCCATGAATGTTCTTTTAATATCAGATCGTTGCTTACTTTGCAGCCTTGAGGAGGAAACTTCCATCCCATGTTGCCTCTCCATTTCTTGCCTGTGAGAGCTGGTGGATGTCTGTTGGCTGGTTTCCCTCTCCTCTCTTGGGATTTCTGTGATTTCTTCAATAATTTCCTCTTCAGGTAGAGGATCTACTCTTTTCCTTTTGGCCTCTAGTTGCTTTGTTGATCCACTTGCAGGTGTGGTCTCTTCTCTGTCCCTTTTCTTGCTTCTTTCCTCATTGAAAGGAGTCTGTAATGTTGGTACCTCTAGTGCCTCTGTCTGTAGTGAAGGGGCTTTCCCTTGACCCTGTTCCTTTGATGTGGCAGGCTGATCTGCCATTGTGTGCTGCTCTGTATCCACCACCTCTTTACCCTTTGATATTATAGTAGTTGGTGTAGTGCTTTCTTGGGCCGGTTGCTGTGAAGTTCCAGCAGTTGATGTGCCTTCTTCGGTTTGCTGTGGGACTTTGAATGACACCTGCCCAAAAGAATCTAGGTCAGGAGTATTTTCAAGATTTTTCATATTTTGTTCCATTTTCTCTTCCTCAGTGAGCTGTTCAATTAGTGTGCCTTCTACCCACTCATCCCAGTTGGCAAATTGTTCTATGTCAGTAATCTTGCAATGTTCATAGGCTGACAGCCTATATTTTATTTTTCTTGCATTGATAAAGCCATTTGGGTCATAGGGTACCCACCAAAATCTCCTCTTTAATCTAAATTTTTCACCCAATATCTGGTGAGCCTCTTGCTATCCTTCTTTTTTGTTCATGATGTAGGGGCCTAATTGGTCTCTCAATTTCAATTGAGCCTTTTTCTTGGCACTATGAAAATGAGTAAAATCTGAATTGATAAATTGCCTAAAATATTGCAAGGCAAACGGTCTCATTGGCACATATTTTGGCAGCTTGTAGGGGCACAACTCAGAACCATATATCCTGATCTCAGTGTGATTCTGGTATAAGTACTAGTCACCTATTTTATAGCTTTTGGAGAGCTGTAATATTTTATGCATATCATAAGATAATCTAGGAGGAGGAGCCCTCATCAACAGAGAAGAGGATGGATAGATAGACATGTCAATAAACTCACAGTAAGAGTATGGAGAGTTGTGGACTTCATGAAAGATTGAGGTCCAAAAAATCACAGACCTCTTTTCTCCTTTAGATTCCAATTTTCTAATGGGAAATTGGAAACTGTCTGGCTGATAATAGAGGAGCAGATGATAGATGTAGAATGAGTAGTTGAAGACTCCCTCCTTATCTAGATTCAAGAGCTGGTCATGGATCTTGTTGGCAATGAATTTAGCATAGTTGTATTTGACAGCAAGGGGCTGCCCTGGAGTAAATATGGATAATAACAGTAGTGTAGTTTCATCAATATATTCACTTGTCTTGAACCTTAGGATATAAGATATCATATCAACAAGTAATTTGCCCACTTCATTGAACCATGCATAGTGAAAAGGAGGTGGCTCTGTAGGCTAACAATTTGGTTTCATAAATACTTGGGAAATTCGAGCTATCTTTGAGCTGGGGAGTTTGGGACCTTCATCAAGCAATAATTTCACAGTAAGAGGAAACCGAAGCTGAGTTGGTTTGAAGTTTAGCATTTGATTTATGGAGTCAGGAGTTATATGAAAGAGGGTAGTTCCAGATGGAGTTTTGATTGCCCTTGGGTTGGTTCATAGTTTTCACAGTAGAGGTGCATTATCTCAGGGAAAGCATTGATAGAGGGGAGGTAGTACATGGGTAGATTTGATTCCCATATCCCATAGAAATCATTTTTGCTTAGCTAACTATTCCCGAGTTCACAAAATGCTTAGAGATGGTTTCTGTCACCAACTAAGTCCTGGATTTGAAAATCCCTATCAGCTAAGGGCAGCCACTCCAATTCCTTATGAGGTGCATTGAGAGGGGCTATATTGAGGGCTACTAGAGCCTCCATTGTTCAAATGTTTGTGACTTTGAAACTGTAATTTGGGTTTATGTGGAAAAAATAGGCAAAACCACAGCTCAATGGACTTCTCTGCGGGAATTACACCATGAAATTGGTTTGTATTTAGCTTAATGGGCAGAATTTACATGGGGAGATGGAGTTTATGGGATTCCTTGGCAAAGCGGACAACAACAGTAGGTAAAATAGGCAGTTTTTGGGGTTTCTCAGAGAATTTGCAGGCCGGAATGAGCTTGAATTTAGCTTAGTGGGTGGAGTTTTGGTAAGAATTAGGCAAAACAGTGGTTACGGTGCGTATTTTTAAAGATAGTATGGTGTTTTTCTTCAAATTTTGGGTTTTGCGGGCAATTTTACAGAGAAAACTGAAAAACAGGGCTCGGGAGTGAAATTGATGTAAATACTTGTTTTAACGGTGAAATGTACGATTTGCTGGTGGCGAACCGAGTTGAGGGGCCAAGCTACGGAGTAGATTTGCTAGGTGGCGGACTGGGTGGTCGAATGACTGCTCTTGGACGCAAATCAGCATGCACAGGTCGCGCGGAGGAGACAAACATAAATGGGTGAAAATGATGCTTTTACCTCCTTTTAACAAAATTTTTGACTTTGGTGGGCTTTGGCGCATTTCTGTTGGATGACGTTAGCGTGATGTAATTTTTTGTCGTGTAGTGGGGTACGGAAGATGACATGTTGGATGACGTGGTGGGTGACACAGAGGTGAGGTGGTGACGTAAGCATGTGACATGGCGCTGACGTGGAGGTGACGTCACAGGATGACGTCATCAACGTTCCTTGGGGGCGGTAAGTGGTATTCCTTGCACCGCCTTTGGGCCAGGGTGGTATTGAAGGGGGGGTCTCCGATCACGCCGGGCATCTGCCACCTGTCTTTTATATGGTGGCAATACCGCCCATCCCCTGGACGCTATTGTTCTATGATCGGGGGGGTTCTGATATCGCCGATAGCCGCTGGATTTGCGCGCGATGATCGTACGATGGGCGGTGAATGAAGATGGCAGGCGACTATGGCACAGGTCCCACGTTAATTTTTAACATTTTGTAATGTTCTACGGGGTATAAAACTTTTGTCATCGGGATTTTTATATGGTCTATGTTGGTGGGTTTTGGTTATTTGTTTAACCAAATGTTAAACAAATCCTGATGAAGCACGTGGAAGGTTGTTATTGGCCCCAGGTGGACCAATAACTCCCAACAAAAATTGAAATATGGTTAGAACTTTAGCCTAGGGGAGGGATATTAAAGTATTTTGGGTTTTTTATGTATTTAGTATAATAGGGGAGGGGAAAACATTTACATAGGAATTATATAATAAAGTTAACATGTTAATATGGCTTTATGAAGGGAAGCGCTAAGTTGTAGAGTTAGGAACTTAGGCTTAGGGAAATGAGAGGGTTTTTAGTAGCAGAGTTGAATAGCTTAGGCTTAGTAGAAGATAAATGTTTTACACAAGAAATGTGGCTTCTTAGCTCATGGAAAAAACATCATTTTGCTGAAACTTTCACCTGAAATGGAGTGGTCTAGGGACTTTGAGCAGATCTCAATATCCTGGTGGGATGTTAGTAAGTGATTGTTGTGAGAGGAATGAAAGGAAGTTAGACATGAAAGATCTAATTTGGCACCACACTTTTCCATGGCATTCATAATACCCATAAAATATGAATTATATTTGAGTAAAGAAATCACTCATGCGACTGCTTCTGCAACATCAAAACTACTTACCCATCCTATTACACCTAACATTTTTTCTTCATCTTCCTTGGGTGCATTTGAACTAGCAAACCTTGATTCTCTTCTTTTATTTTAGCTTCCCTCCTATCTAAGTCTTCCCTTATCTCTTCCAAGGGCTTAGATTTAGCTGTTGCGCTCCTTTGCTTCTCTACATATCTACTTGCCTTCCAAGCTTGAACTGTTTGGACAAACCTTTATTCTCTATTCTAAGAAAAGTAAATTCAAGTATGAACTTGGCCGAGATTAAGCTTTTTGGCCATTCATAAACCATGATAAGAGTCAAGCAACTTACACATAGTGAAATTCCTCAAAAATGGAATAGTAGCGGCATTTGAACTAGCACACTTTCCTGGTCTTTTGGTTTGGGGTTCATTTCTTTCATTTTTCCTTTGATCATCTTATTTTTCTTTCCCTTTGATTTTTCTTTTAGGGCATACCCTCTTTTCATTTTTTAATCTTCTTCACTTGTTTACAAAATATGGAACCTTCACAGCATGGAAAGGATGAACATATTTGGCACTTTTCCAATCAATCATGAAAAATGAAACCTATTGGTATAGGAACCTAACAGAAACCACAAGTTCTCTATAAATAGTAGCCTCCACTACTTCACCTAAAGTAACATATTACTTCGTACAATTTCCTGCTAGAGGAGTCTCCATGGGTTTGCTTCTCTCCATGTGGAACTTCTTCAGTATCTCATTGGCATACTTGCCCTGAGGGACAAATAATTCCCCATCTCGTTGCCATACTTCCATACCAAGAAATTAATGCATGAGCCCCAGGTCCTTCATCTTGAATTATCTTGCAATATCCTCTTTGCAAGATTTTATCAACTTCTGATCACTTGTTAGAATCAAATCATCGACATATAATACTATAATCAACAACTTTACCTTCAACCACAATATGGTAAAGGTTTTCATCTGCTTCACTTTTGGTGAATCCCAACTCGGTGAGATAGTTGTCAATCCTAGTTTCCCAAGGATAGGGTGCTTGTTTTAGTCTATATAATGCTCACTTGAGTCTGCACACATGCAACTCTACGTTGAATGTCTCAAATCCTTACGGCTGCTAAATATACACTTCTTCCTCAATCATACCATTGAGGAATGTTGTATTCACATCCATATGATGTATCTTCCATCCCATCTACGCTAACAATGGTATAATGGATATGATTGAAGAGTACCTTGCTACTGAATCAAAAGTCTCATTGTAATCAATACCCTCCACCCGAGAGAATCCTATGGACATAAATCACCTTGTGTTTATCCATACTCCCATATGATACTTTCTTTACCTTGTAAAGCCATCTGGAACTCACCACACTTGTCTTCTAGTCTTGGAAGCACTTCCCAAACACTGTTTCTGATAATGGAGTCATACTCTTTAACCATGGCATCAACCCATATTGGCTGTTGCACTACTTTATGAAATTAGGATGGCTCAACCTCTACACTCTCGCTCATCAAATCCATGTAGCTAGTGTACTAATATAGTGACCTCCTTCTCTTGTGCTGTGATGTGGGTGCTCCCAAATTCTATCTAGCATCATGCATCAATCTATCATACTCTTTGGTGCACTTCCTTCCATATTTGGAAGTCTCTGCATGAGTGGGTGCTTCCACTCTTTTCTCCTCTACATGTGGTTGCTCCACATCATCCCGAGGTTCCTCCTTAGGAGCTAAAAGCTCCTCATCTGCATGTAACTGAAGCTCCATATCAGGGGAAAATCTCATGGCCTTCTCTTCATCGAACTTCACATCTCTACAAACCACTATCATCCTGTTGGATGATAGGTACACCCGATAGTTGTGAGATGTACCAGTGTACCCCACAAATATTCCCAACTTAGCTGTTGGATCTATCTTTTTCTGTGCATCCTTGGTAACATGACAATAGACTAATGAACCAAAGATCTAGAAGTGTGCCATATCTAGTTTCTTACCTAAAAGAGTTTATTTTTGTGTACTCATCCAGAGAATTCAATGAGGGCTTCTATTCTGGAAATAAACAGTTGTGTTGCATGCTTTAGCCCACAAGTGCAATGATAGGCCCTAATCATGTAACATCATCTATGTAGCTCCCACAATACTTATGTTCTTCCTTTCATCCACCCCATTCTATTGTGGGTTATGAGGTTCTATTAATTCCTATCGAATGCCTTCTAATGTACATAAGTTCTTAAATTCATTTGACACATATTCTCCACGTTATTGCTTCTGAGAGATTTAACTTTTCTGCTAGTATCTTTCTTGAAAAATGCTTTAAATTCACAAAATTTAGCAAATGTATGATGTTTCTTATGAATGAATAAAATCCAACACTTACGAGAACAATCATAAAAAAATATTACATAATACCTATGCTTTGTCGTGGATGCTGTTGAGAATGGTCCACACACATTTGACTGAACTCTATGAAGGATTGCTTACGCTTGAATGTCTTTATCATGAAAGGAAGATTTGGTGTACTTCCATAATGTACAACCTTTGCATGTGTCTCTCTTCTCTAGTGTACCCTTGGGAAGTCCTGTAGAAATTTGTTGCATGATCTTCAAAGCTTCATGGTGCAAGTGACCCAATCTTCTCTGCCACAACTTACTAATGTCTCAGCTCTACACCTTCTCTGCCTTTGTGCTCAAAGTAGTGAAATATTATACATCCAATTTGTAGAGGTTATTCACCCAATTCTTGGTCTGCTTCACTTGTCTTAAGGCTATGTGATGAAGGAAATCCTTTCTATTATTAAATATCACATCATAGCCACAATCCTACAACATGGAAACTGAAACCAAATCCTTCTTCAAACTCAGAACATACATGACATATTTTAATGTGAGAGGAGAACCAGATCCCTTTGAAAGGTAATAGTACTGATGTCGGTCATGTTATATCTCCCATCATCTCCCATCTTGATGTGAATTTGGAGGTCCTTCTCCTCCAAGTCACTGAGGAACTCTTTGTTACTGGTCATATGGAATGAGGCTCCACTATCTAGGTACCACACACTACCCATCATTGACGTCACCATGCAAACGATGAGGGTGAATCTAGTTCAAATTGTGAAGCAAGAGCTTCACTTGCTGCTCCTCTTGAGGGCTTCTTACTCACCTTCATGTGCAGACACTTTGTGGGATAGTATCCCAACTCATGACACTGAAAATATTTAATCTTTGACATGTCCTTATTCTTGCATCCCTGACGAGAATTTGATTTGAAATGGGATGACTTACCCTTCCCTTTATTTTTCTTTCCAGCTAAGGCACAATTCTACTCGTCATCATGCTTAGCTGAGGATCCATCTCTAGTGTTCCACCAAATCTCTTCTTTCACCAAGTCGAACCACAATCGGTCCCACTCTGGTAGTTTCTCCCTCCCATTAATTGAGTCTTGGTAGCTGTGCCAGCTCTTGGGAAGGCCTAGAAGTGCTAGGATCAAAAGATCGTCTCCAGAAACTATAACACTGACACTTCCAAGATCATCCCAACATTGGGTGAACTTGGTTAAGTACTTCGGTATTGAGTCACTCTTGTCCATGTTTATCTTTCTGAACTTGTAATTTAGTGCCAGCTTCCTGTGGTCATTGCTGTTTTGAAATAGGTCTGTCAAGGACTTTCACATTGAAAATGGAGTTTCCTTACCATGGAGGTTTCATACAATATGACCTTAACCTCCTTCTAGTATAATCCTTCTCACATTTGCCACACATTTTCTCCACTCTGCCAGATATTGAGCATCAACTAGCTTAGGAATATCTTTGTCTATGAATTCCTTAAGCCCGTTGTCTTCCAAGACTTCCTCCATCCTATCCTTCCAAGAAATATAGTTCGAACTACCCTTAAGATCATATTTGCGTCTAAATACATAGAAAAACATCCTGTTTCCTTTGAAGTATAATACTGCAAATTCGATTTCTCATGCAAAAGAAAAACTTGTATTCTTCTCTTCTATAATGATTGCAGCTTCGATATGTAGAAATTCCTTGTAGATTCAAACTGAAGATTGTGATATGCTAAAAGAATTTAATTGAACCTACTCTACACATCAATGGAAACAATAAATGATTGATGAAATCATGAAGCATAAAAGATAAATAATTCAATCACACATAATACAATGATTTTCTTGGGAAAGTCATAGCTAAAAACCCTTGCTATCTGTATATGGCATTAATCAGAAAATATGAGAAAATTACAATGTTTTTCTCAAGCCTGAGCAATCTCTGCAGTATCTGTACCTATCTCACTACTTCCTAGACAAACTCAACCCAATACTTCACAAAATCTGCGGCCTTCCAAGCTCCTATTTCCTTGCATAGTTCCCTAGGGAATTAGCCCATATTTAATTGGTAAATTCCACAATCATGAATTGCACAATCCTCATAGGCCTTCCTCTGATTACATGTACCACCTATAGAATTCACATGATTATGCAACTGATATTACATTATCCCTGAAATCCAATCTCAACTGGGTCTTTCTCTGATTTGACATGCATGAGTTAATTATGAGTGAATCTTCAGTTTAATGGTTGAACAATGCAGGTTACACCCCACTACTACAGGTTACACCCCACCACTTGATCTCCCATGAATTCCTCCATCAGTTGGAACTAGTTTAACTGACTTTAACTCAGTTAAAATGAATTAAATAATTACGATTCAAAATAAAATCAATGAGGGCTCCTAAAAGTAGGAGACACTTTGCATGACTCAAGTTACACCCTCAACCCAAATTAATTAAGCCAACTAAGTTAAATTAACTTCATTAACTATTAAAATTTGTCATGAGATGTGGAATTACAATTTAATTACTATTTTAATTCAAGGACAAAATCAAATTAGGATTTTCTTGTTTCTTTTTCAACAAACCCTACCTCTATATTCTTGTAATTATTATGCAGAATTAACCATCATTTCTTTTCTATAGACTATATTACAATAGGTCTAGTCAAGATGTCCCTATGGTTTTGAACCTACATGAGTTCTTATATAAACCTTTATATAAAGATTATACAAAATTTGTGCATCTAATTCCATTTATTTTCTGATGTAAGGATGTTTAAAGGGTTTTAACTCTGGTGTAATTCAATTAATTTATGAACATTTCTTTCCCTACTTTAAATTGAAGGTATAATCGCGATTGTGTACTAAAATACTATTAATTTATTTATTCAAAGGTTTAATAGAGTTATGGAATTAAGATGCTTCTTCGTGGTAATTACGTTGTCATATTTATTTTCTCTCTCTTATATCTACACTCAATATTCCATATGATATTTTCGATAAATAGTATTCTATATATTTTTTTTTTGTTTCTCTATATGCTTACAGGTAACACTTCCTCAAGTCCACTTTGAAACTTTTTCCTTCAAGGTCAGGGTTTGGGTTCTTCTGCAACTTATAGGACATTTGACTTTCTCTTCCAGGTCGATTGTTCCTAATAACCCTAGATTCCCTTATTTACTTGAGTGTGATTTCTATGTCCAAGGACAATAGACTAGGATCTTCTGTTGTTTTATACATTTGTTAGATTATTATTACTTAGTTACTACCTATCTAGAAGTTTGTACTTCCAAGGCTTAAAGCTTTCCATGTACTTGAATAATGGGAAATCTTATTCCCAAACTCTAGAAACATTGTAAATTGTACTGTTTAAATTTGTCATGGTTGTCTTTGACCTTTAAATTTGTCATGGTTGTCTTTGACCAATTTTCTACTTCAATAGTGTATTCTTTATGTCAATAGACCATAATATGATGATATAATGGATGTATATAAATATTTTTAAGCATCTCTTGTTCCAGCCTGAATGTAAATCTTTATGAAATGTTTACTGTTTATAATTTAAAAAATTGATTTGATAGTTTGGTGTGCATAGTATCCCTACTTATTTTATGAGTTAATTATATTTTGTATGAACGATCCCTTTCGTTTCTACGAGGTTTAAATATAAGTTTTTTTTAATCTGCTATAAGAATCCACTACCCTACATTCCCATACTAAAACCTTTTACCTTTATCCTTATACAATATTCCATACTTTAAAGACTTATAATGTTCTTCCCCGATTTTTTTTTACAAAAAATTGGTTTCCAATATTTGTTTTACCAAATTTTTTTATATTACTTTACGTGATGATGCTGTTGTAACTATACATTTGATATGTATAACTTATGATCTTAGTTGTATGTCTTAATCATAGACCTTTAACCTCACTTATTTCCTTCAACCCTTTAAGTAAGTCTTAAATATAAATTATAAAGACTGAATTTGGACAACACCTTGTCCTACCCCCTTTTACTTCAATTTATACCTCCAAAAGGAATATTTTTTATATTTATAAATATAAACAAAATATAATTCTTTTATTTACTATGTATTTTCTTCAACTTTCAAGACATAGACATTTTTTGGTATCACTAACATACTTAGTAAAGAAAATAGGGATGAAGAACTAGTCTAACTTGAATGTTATTTTTCTTCCTTTTTCATTTGGATTAAAATATTGATTTCATGAATGCTAGAACTTACACCCCTTAAATACCTTTACATACTATATTTCTGATCTAATTGACTGAAAATTTTTACTAACTCTAGGGATGATTGTTTTTCTGCTATGGAATATAGAAGAACTCTTTGGAAATAAATGTAAAAGTTCATCATATAAAATTAAAATTCTCATCTACTAATATTTTCATTTCAAAACTTGTACTTACATAGTAAAAAAAATCAAAATTTCTTTTCCTAGATGATGCAGAGTTGATATACTGACATGATGAATAGAAACATGGAAAATGATATTGGAGTTAACTAGCACCTCCCAAGCTTGACATATTTTCCAAAAGAGTACCCTTGAGCACTAAATATGCAAGTTTCTTCTATTTTTTGTCCTTTTCTTTCCATTCCATAGTTTCACACTGCATACTTCTCTTTCGGCAAGAAGAAAAATTGTAATTACCCCCTTACCAATCATTTGGTAATTGGTAACTACCTCCACCTCACCCAATAGGTGGTAGGTAATTACTAGCTCATTTATGAGCTTTGCTTCCTCCACTCTCAAATATAACAACCTATCTTTTAGGGAAGTTAGTGATCAATTATTTCCATGATCATAAACAATCTAATCAGTTATATTAGATGTATAGGACTTAATTAGCAGTAATGATTATCCAACATTTAACTTGCAACCATAACTCGTTCAACCAACTGTAACTTTAGCATCAATTTTCTAGATATTTTATTTTATTAACATCAAAATTACAATTTCACATTTGATATTTATAACCAATAAAATATTGATAAGCTAGTGTCTACTTAAGTTCTCGAAATAAAATAAACATTCACACTTAACTATATACAAATTAACATTATAAAATCCAATAAGGGGATATCACATCCTCCCCCACTTGAGGTTGACACTGTCTTGGTGTCTACTCATAAAGTATGGAATCCATTCCACATTTCTAAAATATAGATAGATATTCTTCTTTAAAATAATCCTTCAACTCCTAAGTTGCCTCTTCTGGGTTGAAATGCTTCTGCTGAACTTTCACTTGAGCTTATGTCTCAATTTTGGAGCATGACTACCCTCTACTATAGAATACGTAGAGGTTATGCTAGGAACTCTCCCTCTAGTTCTATATGTACAAAATTCCAATCAATTAAATGAGCCAATTGATGTACATATTTATTTAACAAGGATACATGACATACATTATGAATTTTTATATCTGTTGGAAGAGAAAGTTGATAGGAAACTAGTCCAATCCTTGCCAACACCAAAAAAGGTTGATAGTATCTATGTTATAGCTTGGCATAGTTTCCAAGTTTAAGTTTTATTTTCTTTCATTTCACTTTTAGGTATATATGATCACAAAAATTGAATTCCCTTTGAACTTGTTTCAAGTATGCATACTCTTTTGTTGATCTTGAGCTATTTTCAAATTTTGCTTAACTTGCTCAACCATTTCTTCCATCTCCTTTAACATATCTAGTCCCAACACTAACTGATATTTAGGATGCTCCCAAATTAGAGTTATTTTGCATCGTCTACCATACAATACCTCAAAAGGACTCATCTTCAAAGAAGTATGATATCCATTATTATAGGAAAATTCAACAGTGGAGATAGCCTTCCCAATTGGTAAGCATATCTGTAACGTACATTCTTAGCATATCTTCTAATATCTAATTGGTCCTTTTTGTTTGACCATCAATTTTTGGATGATAGGCTATGCTAAAATTTAACTTTGATTCCATGCCTTCAAATGAACCCTTCCAAAATTTAGAACTGAACTTGGCATCATAGTATGACATTACAATTTTGGGTATACCATGGAGTCTAAAGATCTCCTTCATAAATATTTCTACTATGTTAATAACCTTGAAGGTATATTTTACAAGAACAAAGTGTGTTGCTTTACTGATTTTATCTATCACTACCATAATAGAATCATGTATCCTCCTAGTTTTTTGATAAACAATGATGAAGACCATTGATATTATCTCCCATTTCCATTTTGGAATGGGTAAGGGTTGTAATATCCTAGTTGGATGTTGATGGGAATCCTTCACCTATTGATGTTCCAAGCATTCAATTACATATTTAGCTAGTTCTGTTTTCATGTTAAGCCAATAAAATCCTTCCTCAACACAATTATTAATTTTTGATAATGAGGATTTCTAACTCTTGGTTTCTTGTGCAATTCATCTAGGACAAATATTTTCATATTAGGATTATCTGGTAGAAAAATTCCATATTTTACTAAAAAACCACTTCTTCTTTTAAAAGATTAGATTTATGAATTTCCTCTTTAATTTTCATGTATTCTTGATGAAAATATACAACTTATTTGATCTTTTCTATCAAATTTGTTTGCCAACTAGTTACAGACAAATCTAATTTAATTTTATACTCAACCATCAACACTTTTTTTTCCTTTCTCTTAATTTGTATGATTTAAAAGTCATATTCACTAAGGAATACTAGCCATCTTGCTTTCCTAACATTTAGATTTGGCTAATCAAATAAGTATTTGAGATTGACATTATTAGTTTTTAGCTGAATTTTTCTTCCTATAAATTAATGCCTCCACATTTTTAGAGTGTGAATGATACCTGCTAGTTCTAAATCATGTGTGGCATAATTCTTTTAATGGTATTTTAGTTTCCCGGATTCATAGCTAATTACATGGCCTTCTTTCATTAGAACTCCCTGCAAACCTTCCTTACATGCATCTGTACATACTACAAAATATATATTAGGGTCATCTAATTTCAGGATAGGAGAAATATTTAATAACTGCTTTAATTTTGTTTCAAGACTATCCTGCCACTTTTGACTCTATTAAAATGTTGTCCCCTTCTTTTTTAAATAAGTGATTGGATATTCCAATTTAGAAAATAATTCTATAAGTTTTCTGTAATAACTTGTAATTCCCATAAAAGACCTTATATTAGCTACATATTTAGGTATCATCCATTCTAAGATAGCCTTTATCTTTTTTGGACCTACAACAATCTCTTCCTCAGATACCACATGTCCTAAGTATTGAATTTATGGTAAAATGATCATTTGGTAAACTTAACATAAAACTCATTTTCTCTAAGTGTTTGAAGAAAAATATGCAAAGGTTGATCATGTTCTTCTTTACTCTTTGAGTAAACCATAATGTCATCTATGAATCTAGTAAAGTGAAACACAATATTCATCAAGCACATGAAAGTGGATAGTTCTTTAGTGATTCCAAATGGTAGTACCACAAACTCATAATGTCATATCTTGCCTTGAATGTTGTTTTTTTAATATTCTTATCCTTAATCTTATTTTGATGGTTTCTAGATCTCAAATTGAATTTTGAGAAAAATGAAGCTCTCTTGACTTGGTCAAACAAGCCATCAATTTGAGGTAAAGGATACTTTTTCTTTTATGGTCATTTTATTGAGATGCTTGTTGTCTATACAAAGTCTAAGAGTCCTTTCATTTTTCTTAACAAATTAGACTAGTGCATCCCACAGTGACACACTGGGTCTTATATACTTTTTATCCTGTAGCTCTTGTAATTGATTTTTTTTAACTCCATTAACTGAGGAATGCTAGTTCTGTATGGGGATTTTGATACTGGAACTACTCCAATAATGAGATCAATGGTGAATTCTGTATCTCTACTTATTTTAGCAACCTTTCATTTTGTTCCTGTGGCCAATTATACTAACCAAGGTTTATTTTTCTTTTCATTTTTAAGTCCCCATTTTTCAATTGTAGCAGGGGAAATATAACTTAGAGTATATCCATGGTCAATTAATACGGTTACATCTTTCTCAAAAATTTTACCTTGGATTTCCACCATCGTGAATTGATGATATGCTTGTTTCCCATCCAACGCCACACTCATCCTTAGGATATTGCAAGTAATATAATTAATTGTAGATGATTCTTGCAGGTTATTTATCGTTGCCCTTTTGTTTACAATATTTCATGGACAATCCCTCCACAAATGGACCTCATTGCAGTCCCAAGACTTGATTGGTGGTATGCCTAATTCACCAAAATTCCTATTTCCTTCTCTTGTTCCTTGTCCACCTTTCTATCTTAGAATTTTCTACTGATTTACACTTATGCTATGATTCACCCCCTTAATTACTTCTAAAGGTGTTGGAAAAGGTAGGTTTCTTAAACCCTTTTTTCTTTGCATTAAAATTTTCATTTTTCTTAGCCAACTAAGATTTAGAATTATTACATTTTTTGTTTGTTCTCATTGAAACACAAATTTTCCTTCCTTTTAGTCGCATCCATGGTTTTTGGATTGTCAAATTTAATCCTCTCCTTGTATGAAAAAGGAAAGAAGCTAATGAACTTTTGTATTTTTTCTTTATCCTCTTTTATATTTGTTACATATCTTAGCAAACTCACAAATTTGTTTACAAATTCATCAATGGTGAATTGTCTCAGCCTTAACTCATGTAACTCTCTAGCCTTCTCATCAAAATGACTTTTTGTTAGGTGTTTCTTTTTGAATTCCTTTTTAAATGGTTTCCATGTCAATTTATTACTTCTAATCTTCTTTATTGCCTTAATTTCCTCCCACCATAAGGCTACTTTACTAGTTAGCTCGTATGTAGCCAATCTGGCCTTTAAGTTTCTTGGATAGTTGCAGACCTCAAAATAATTTAGCATATTTAGAAGCTAAGTTTTTGGTCCTCCTTCAGATTCTCCATCAAAGTTTGGAGATATGATCTTTTTGAATTCTCCTTGTAACTTAAATGTAGTCCTTTTCTTTTTAGACATAGAATTACTACTACCAGATTTTTGTTCTTCACTTTCATTAAACTCATGTGTCTTACTTTCACTAGAGGTTACATAATTAGTTTTGATTTTTAGATTCACTTCTAGATCTATTTCTATGAGTTTGTTCATATTTCCTACTGCCTAAATATACCTTCAAGCTACATACTAGTAGGATTTCAAATTCAAGATTATCTGTATTACTGATTACTCCCATCATTCTTAGCTCAGTATTATGCTCCTCACCTTCCATAGGTGACCCTATAGAAGTATGTCTATTGTTCTCTTCAACATTGCTCAACTTTTCCTAACAATTCTTTTATTATCTAGTTATCATACAGAAAATACTTTATCTCAGTTTAGGACCCATAAGAAGCCCAATTCTATAACCTACAACTCTGATACCACTTGTAACAACTCCATAAAATACATCTTATTTTATTTCCTTATTATTATTATTATAATAACTTATGTCCACACCATAGGTATTGTTTTGCTTCAATAATTATTACAATTTAAAATAATCATGGAATCCTTTCCCCACATAAAACTTTCTTGTATTCAATGTTCCTTTTATTCATCTACTTGGCTAGGATTTTCCCAATAGTATTCATAGTTACCTCTTATAACTTTTGGTTCCTAAAAACATACCTTTAAATTGCCCTAATAAGAAATTATTATTAATATAAGGGTTTGGGTGCACAACTCTATTGATCCGAACTTAAACAGGAACACAACAGATTATAGATATAACCATAAAAACAGAGATGTAGAAGAAATAACAGTTCATTTCATTAATATCAAATACTGAAATATGCTTACAAACAAGATAGAAATAAGCCTAGTTCAGGTGATGATAGCTTATCTCTGAGAAGAGATGTGGCGGTTACATGCCTTTGGATTGTGTTAAAATGAGGTTCGAAGGCCTATTTATTATTGAGAAATAATGGAAAACCCTAAACATCCAAAAACCTAACCCTAGAAGAGAAGTGCCAAAACTATGGGCCCCATTTGGGTAAATTGGTACATCAACTTCCCAGGGTCATAACTTTGGCATACGATCTTCGTTTGACACACATAATACATTGTTAGAAATATTTATCCAAGGACTAAAAATTTCGAGTGGGCAGCATGGTTGAATGTTCATGTTGGCCTTGGTTTTCCAAAAAAAAATGTCATTTAGGGCCTCAAAACGGTTCTGGAAGTTTAGGACCTGAAAAACTACCAAAAATAGTAAATTGTGCTACAATTGAGGAAACTAAAAAAATGAAAGAGACAGTGGTGGGGGTCCAAGTGGAATGGGTGGGTGGCCACCAAAATCCACTTGGATCAGTCCTCCCCCTTAGGAAGCAATGGTCCCCATTGCATTGAGTGCCTCCATGAGATGGGGAAACTTCTGTTAGACTTCGTCCTTGGTGAGCTACTTGGCTTGGTGTAGGAGTTGGCCAATTTTGACAACCTAATATAGTTGGATCTTCTGCTGGTGAGTGTTATTAACCTGTGTGTCCATAATTTGATCAATTGTGGTTTGTTCCATGTAGTCTAGGTTTAGCTCTATTGGTGTGAGTTGTTCTATAATGTCTGATGTGTCTAGTAATGGTGGGAAGTATGATCGAAGGCAATCCACATTGAACATTGGGTGTAGGCCAAGGAATGGGGGAATCCTGAGATCAAAATCATTGTCTCCCATAGCCTTGGTAATGGTGTAAGGACCATATCAGAGTGGTCTGAGCTTCTGATGGGATTCGATAAGGAATTCTTTCTGCAAATGAAACCAAACTTTGTCACCCACCTAAAACTTGTGTGCACCCGATGTTGATCATGTCGCTGCTTATACTTTGCATTTGACTTCTCCAAGATGTCATGAACCTATTGTTAGGAAACCCGCTCACAAAAAGATAAGAAAGTTAGATCAACGCCTTAGAATTTAGCCTCTTCGAGGGGGTAACCTCCTTTACATTACAAAAATGAACAATTCTTGGATGATACAAATGACTAAACCTCCCTTCTATATATAGGAGTCTAAGCGGTCACAATATAATCAAGCCGATCTAATAGTAGTAACATAAGGGAACAACAATAACAATAGTGGGTTTCTACGGGGCACACTGATAACAATATGGCGACAACAGGGGCACAATAATAACAATAAGGGATACATTGACAATAGTAATGGGGGAATCACTAGTATTATAGGGACCTAACATGCCCCTTTCCTTCCGAAAATCATTGTCCTCAATGCTTGAGTAGTTTTGGTTGCTTCTGTATAAAATTCTCATCCTGCCATGTGGAATCTTCAGTGGATAAGTTCTTCCACTTGATGAGATACTCCGAAATTGATCGATTTCATAGCTGTCAAGTTCTTGTTTCTGTGACTGCTTCTGGTTCCAATATGATTTTTCCTTACTCGTCAAGTTCTGGCAATATTGTTTGAATTGAGAGCTTGTCACCTATAACCTTCTTTAAACATGAAACATGGAAATCTGGGTGCACTCGAGACGCTACAAGAAGCTCCAATTTGTATGCCATAGTACCAAACGTTTGCAACACCTTGTACGAACCATAATACTTTATTGATAACTTATTATCCTTCTTAGCTTGTTTGAGGGACATTTGTTTATATGGTTGTAGCTATAGGAATACCCAGTCACCTACATCAAAACTTCTTTCGTTACGTGTTGATTTGCTTGTTGTTTCATTCTATTCTGCGCCAACGTGAGGTTATCCTTAAGAGTTGGAGAACGTGTTTTTGATGCTCAATGTGATGTTGCACTACTTGAACCTTATAATTTTCTCTTAAATATGATGTGATGGATGGTGTATGATATCCATAAAGTGCAATAAATGGGGTCATTTTTGCTGCAGTATGGAAGGAAGTGTTATACCACCATTCAGTCAGAGGCAAACATTTGACCTATTGTGTCTATTTATCAGATACAAAGCAACAAAGATATGCTTCCAAACATTTGTTTATTATCTCAGTTTTCCCATCATACTGAGGATGATAAGATGAGTTATAAGCTAACTTGTAGGTTTTAACCCTGTACAAAAATTACTTGCATACAAATTCTAAAACACAGAAAATAAACAATGCGAGAGCATAACACATAAAACACATATACACAGAGATTTTCCCCTGGATCCCAAAACCGGGACTACCAGCTTGATTTTTCATTATGTTCCTTTCAACGTTACAATACATATTTATACATGCCAAAGCATCCAATACCATGGACCAAAAACCATCGTGTCCAAAACCATGTGCGAAAATCATGCATAAAACCATAGGTAGGTCCGCCCAGCCTAACATAGGGTCCAAAAAACAAAATTTTCTAGGGCACTACCCTGGAACCCATAGAGGGGGGGTTACCTGCATCCCTTAAACCCCTTGTGACTCCCGCACTACGCAATCAGTGCAACCAAGGGGGGCTCCGCCCCCCCCCTCTAACCCCCCGATTAAATACATGGGTTAGTCGTGGAAAGAATATAAGACAACCCAACATTCTCCCACTTGTTGTTTTCTTTCCATAGGGGGCCACAAGAGAGCTTAGTCATTTATCCAGCCCTGCAATGCCCATTATTTCCCTACACCAAGAGAACCTCTCCAAGCTCACAAATTTTGTTAATGCATCTGCAATATTCTTCAAAGTATCCACCTTTACCAACAACACCTTTTTGTCTTCTATCATATCCCTCACAAAGTGATACTGAACATCAATGTGCTTCATCTTTGAATGATATGCAGGGTTCTTTTCCAAGAAAATTACACTTTGGCTATCATAGCTTATCCTTATATAGCTCCCTGTACTAACCCCAAACTTGAACATAATCTCTGCAACCAAACTGCTTCCTTGCTTGCATGAGTGGGTGCCATGTATTCTGCCTCTGTAGTTGATAGTGCCACTACAGATTGTTTCTTACTCATCCAACTGACTGCACCTCCAAATGGGTTAAACACATACACACTTGTAGATTTTTTCTGATCTAGATCTCCAGCCTAGTCTGCATCAACAAAGCCACGGATATCCAACACTCTGTCCAATCCTGGTCTTCCTTGGTAGCAAAAACCATAATCACTAGTGCCACGTAAATACCTAAAAACCCGCTTCACTGCTATCGAGTGCTCCTTCCCTGGTTTTGACATAAACCTGCTCAATACTCCCACAGCATGTGCAATGTCTGGTCTAGTACAGACCATGGCGTACATCAAGCTACCGACTGCACTTGCATATGGAACACGGGACATGTCCTTTTCCTCTTCTTGTGTCGTGGGACACTGTTCAGCAGATAACCTCACACCTACAGGAATAGGAACCTTCACCGGTTTACTATCCTGCATATTAAACCTCTGCAATATTGTCTCGACATACTTCCTCTGCTTTAACCAGAGCTTCCTCTTTGCCCGATCTCTTTTAATTTCCATGCCCAAAATATAGTTTGCAGCACCGAGATATTTCATGTCGAATTTGGAGGACAATTGGGTCTTCAAATCCTGGATAATTCCTTTGTCATTTCCAAC
>APFE031713999.1:0-21152 GCA_000404065.3 Pinus taeda
GTTCTTGACTCGAACCCCTATCTTCCAGGTTTCTCCAGTTGTCTTACTGCGCAGGAAAGCCTTTCCCTCACTGAAAACAACATCATATCCCTTGTCTTCTAACATCGCCACAGAGATAAGTTTCTTCTTCAATCCTGGAACATGAATCACTTCCTTCAATATGAAGGGCTTACCAGATTCCCTCTCAAAGGAAATGGTACCGATACCGGTCGCACTGTATCTACCATCATCACCCATCTCGATGTGCACTCCAAGATCTTTCTCATCCAGATCAGAAAACAAATCTCGATCTCCTGTCATGTGAAAAGACCCACCACTATCCAAGAACCATACCGATCCCATCACACTTGATACCAAGCATGTGATCAGTGAAAAATCTAGCTCAAACTGCGAGGCTAAGGCCTCTCCCACTGCAGATCCAACAGCTTGCTTATTTTTCTTCTTTTGCAGACAATTCGTGGCATAGTGTCAGTGCTGGTGACAGTGAAAGCACTTCACCTTGATCCGAATTTAAACAGGAACGCAATAGATTACAGAGATAACCATAAATACAGAGATGCGATAACCATAAATAAAGAGATGCAGCGGAAATAACACTTCAATTCATTAATGGAAAATACCGAAATATGCTTACAACCAGAATTGGAAATAAACCAGCTAGGACGATGGTAGCTTATCTCTGAGAAGAGATGTGCGGCTACATGTCTCTGAACTGTTCCAAACTTGTGTTACAATGAGGCTCGAAGGCCTATTTATTATTGAGAAACAATGGAAAACCCTTCACATTCCAAAACCGACCCTTAGAAGATGAAACGCCAAATTGTGGCCCCCGTTTTGGGTAAATTGGTACATCAATTTCCCGGGGTCGTAACTTTGGCATACGATCTCCGTTTGATGCGTATGATAGCTCGTTAGAAAGATCTATCCGAGAACTACCATTGTTGGAACGGGCAACATCAGTCCATTGCATGGACCCATGTTGCCCCCGGATTCCCCAAAAACGTCGTTTAGGGCCTCAAAACGGCTCCGGAAGTTCAGGACCCGAAAAACTGCTAAAAATAGTAAGTTGTGCTACAATTAAGGAAACTGAACATGCTGAAAGAGACAATGATGGGGGTCCAAATGGACTTGGCAGGTGGCCACCAATATCCACCTGGATCAGGGGGTAACGACACATTTCCACATATTTGGAGGCATATTTCACCTTTCGAAGTATTTGGGGTTAAGTACATTACAAAAATTCAACCCTAGGTCACTACTATCCATATGATCCTAGTTAAATAGATAAATTGCTAAATTTAACATAATGTAGAAATTACTTTCAAATCATAGCATCAATCACAATAACTAAAAATTTAAGCAGTGGAAGAATAAAAGAGTTTTGTAGATACATAAGTAATTTCTTCTCAAAATCGGCTTTGCATACCTCAAGGAAACCTCTACAAGCTACTAAAATAACAATTGCATGGTCATCATAATCATCTCAAAATCAGGTATATGATCTACATAGAAAAGAAAGGAATAAGTTGTACAATTGTTGTATTGCTCCATATGGCCATACATATCCGCATGATTGTATTGATTCTCTGTACAATTTCCTTTCAACCTATTGAAAACCTGTAAGTTCATCCTTACTATGCATTTCTTTCTCTTAGTTTTTCAATATGGGTAATACCTCTTTATCTTGTCTTATTTACGCTTTTATAAAACATCTACAAGTTCTTTCTTGCACTACATTTCTCAATGTACATATTGTTTGAGACCTTTTATTCATATCTAGAATAAATTTTACATGATGAGATACCATATGGTTGTTGACATAATCAAACCTTCAGATGAATACTAAATTCATGCTTTAAAAGGATTTCATCAAATAGAAAGTGGCAAGTAGAAATATGGGCACATTTTATTAATTCAAAATACAAAAGGAAGTGCTCCACTTGAGGAGTATTAGGGCCTTGAAAATAACCCTGAAGAAAATGGCACAAGGCTACCAACAGAGCTACCATAGAATAAGTCAGATAAGATTTGATAGGAACCAAAATGACTATGAAGCCCCACCATGGCCACCCGAATGCAAGCGAACAACCCGCACTAGAAGATAAGAAGAGAAGAAGGACTACAAGGCCCATAGCATCACAACATCCTTCACACCGACGAACCTCATCCCTAATTGTCTCCTTCATATTGTGCCCCAACAAGAAAACCCATTGAGGAGAAAATATCGTCGACGCTAGTGTCAAAAGGCACAAATTCATTTGTGAGTGCCCCCTTGTTGTGTATAGCACCCACAAAAGAAGAGGAGTCTAACCTACTCTTCCTCATCAAAGAAAAATTGTCATTTTCCTTGCAACCACCAGAATGTACCTCGCAACCTTTGGCATCTTCACTACAAAAAAACCTACAACTGAATCCACCTCATCTGACCACATTGTGTTGGCAAATGCCTCCTCATGCCACCATTTTCATAAACTATCAAAGCCTAGAAGCCCTTGACCCTTGCAAAAAAATTTCGCAAAGTTTGCTCCATTCACATATGATTTAAAATGTTATAAAAGGTATTGGTAGTGTATAATCTTCTCCCTCGTGTGGCTATTTGAACTCGTAACATCCTTTCAAGTGGTGAGATAAACAACCATCAGCGTGTTCGCAATTTAGATTTACAATTTTCTTTTTATTACTAAATAGTCAATACTGCTCCATGCCTATTTTAGTGGATATCCCTTAGTTTTACCAAATACTCATTTTAATACCTCCAAAACCAATAACCCTCTACCAAAAATCCCTAACCCCAATATCTATAATATGTTGGCTCTATTTTTCACAAATTTTAAAACCACCTTTATGAATGAACATGATAATTAATTAAGTGAAGCTCCTATGGAAAGTCGTCCCTTGAAGCGATGATGTGATTTCTTCCTTTCGTATTGGTAAATCCCATATCCTCTGATGATATGTGACATTATGCCCATCCCGCTATGGACTACGCAAACAAATTCGACCATGAGGGTCCTATTATTCAAACTTAGCCTATAGTTGGGTTGTCATTTCGACCTTTGGATATGGTCTCATCCCCTAGTACATTTTCCCCTGACAAGGAATTATAGGCTATTTTTTCCTCATCTAAGAATATGGCTCCCCTTTCTATTAAAAGTTCCCTTTTCCATAATCTCGTGGATTCTAGAGGTCAATCATATAAATATGTCACACATAGGAAGAAGAAACCCCCTAAATATAAATTTTTTTAAGCCTATAACAAGATTGAATTGGGTTATGACGAGGAGTCTACAACTCCCAATAACTGGTTTGATATTGATTTTTATTTTACTATTGGGAATGCCTCTATTTCTGACTTTGATGAAGTATAATTCCTTAGAGGGGATGTAGCCATGCACGTGGTGCCTCCATGATTATTATTTCCATTACCATATGGGGTTTAGGAGTGACTCCAAAAATAAGCTCACTCAAAGGTATTGTTTGGGTTCATAAACACTCTCTAATCCTTTACTAAGAAATGATAGCTTGCAGAGATAAGGTGTGGGAGGAAATGTTGTCTATCTGCCCTGCATGACATGTAGTTGCAACTAATTCTATTCAATTATCTGGTGGTCTCGGGGTTAAGTGGGATCCAAAAATTATTGAGATGCATGCATTTATGTCATGTGCAAGGATTATCATGACCTGACACATGATGGGAAATTTCCAACGGGTCTAAATTGTTAATTAATATGCTCCATATGTGGGGACTAGACTATTTTGGAACTAGGTTTTGCAATCTATAATCCTTCGATTAAGTTCCTAGATCATTATGGGGGATCTTAATATTTTGATGGTGAGGGAAAATATTTGGGGACATAAGTATAGAATTGATAGTATGGCTACTTATTTTAGAGGTTTGATGGAAGACTTTTCACTATTGGATGTGATTTGAAATTCTCCTGGCCCCAATCAGAGGAATGGGAGAGCTAGTGAGGAGGGTATCTAAAAATGAATGGAAAAGTTTATGGTTAATCATCTTATAGATATAAGATCTTATATTATTCCAACATTTATTTCTAATCACCTTCCCATTATGCTGACATGGGATGAAGGGGAACAAAAGAGGTCACAACCCTTCAAATTCAACCTGAAATGGATTAAAATGGATGAATTTGGGGATATGGTCTGAAATGTTTCGTCTTAGTCATTGATTCCTCCTCCGCAGAGTCACATGACATCCATATGCCAAAATCTTAAAGAGATGAAAATGGCCGCTCAAGAATGCATTAGGGGGATGAATGAGGGCAAAAATAAACCTGTTAGGGAGATTGACATTTGCCTATGTTATTTCAATGAGCTCGAGGACTCATTATTCTTCTAAGAGAAATACCAACACAATATCATTGAATTGGAGTGTAAGAGAAGGGACATCCTCCATTCATGGGAAGAATACATCCACATGAAGAGAAAGGTGACATGGATAAAAGTTGGAGATAAAAATACTAGATATTTCCATGCAGATTTCAATGCCAGGAAACAGATCAATACCATAAAGAGGATAAGAGATGATGTCGAAAACATATTTAGTTCACAATGATCTATTGAATAGGTGATCATGAAACATCTCAAAGGCAAATTATCAGCACAAGAGACATCTTTATGGTCACAAACTAATTTCATAGAATAAGTTCCAAACATGTTCACTTCCGAGGATAATGAAAGATTGGGACAACTAATCACAAGGGAGGAATTGACAAAGATATTGAAGGAATGTGAAAAGGAGAAATGTTTGGGGCCGGATGGGTGGGTGGTTGAAATTTTTATTCACTTCATTGATTTGATGATCCTAGATTTGTTGGCAGTCGCTGAAGAATATAGGATTCATGGGTTTATCTTGGGGCCAATAAATGTGACTTTCATAGAATTAATCCCCAAAAGGGTGGAATTAAGAACCTTTGCATATTATCATCCTATATATCTCTGCAACTTGGTGTACAAAATTATATCAAAATTGATTGCGAGTAGGTTGAAGACAATATTGTCGAATCATACTATAGAGGAATAGTTGGTAGATAAATACATTATGTAATTGGTATTGCCTAGGAGATGATGCACTATATTAAAACAAAAAAATAAAGAGATTTCCTTTTGAAGGTAGAGTTGAGCAAGGCATATGATTACATTGACTAGGAATTCCTCTTCTTAGTCTTGTTAAAAGCTGGTATGTCTCTGTTTAACATTAAATGGATTCTGGCAATTTTGCAAAAATGACAAATTTTGTTGTCTTTATTAATGGTTTGCCTTCATAGTTTTTCAATGCATATAGAGGAATTACGTAGGGTTGTGCCATGTACCCATTTCTCTTTCTCTTAGTTATATATTATTTAAGTAGAAAAATGAAGGTGTCAAAGGATGATGGAATTATTAAAGGGATCAGAGTAACCATACATATTTCCATTTGCAACTTTGTAACTTTGAACCAATTGATGTACCCCAATGACCTATCATCTTACTAATATGTAATGATTTCCTATATTTTATTCTATAGTTAAAGGATTTATCCTTTTTTTAATTAAACTTGTTAGAGATGTTGCTCAAGTTACTAACAACATTTAGCAACACCCATAATGCACTCCAATATGATTATGAATTTTTCATATATTTTGATCCTAGCCTATTAATTTTCAAATATTTGTAGATCACGTTGAGAGTTTCAATGGTATACAAGGCCCTTTCTATGTCAGTACAAAGTCCACTCTATGATTATGACCTTGTTCTCTATGAGAAATATCTTAAAAGAACATGTTTTATGAAAGGTTGTTGGGGATCCAAAAGAAGAGTAGAAAGGAAAACAAAAGGTATAATGGCGATAAAAAAGTGAAATTGATTCCTACCTCACCATCTCACTCGAAGAGAATAAATCCTACCCTTTGATCTCTATTTCTTTGATTTCTTATAGCTAGTGGTAGCAATACATGTTTCTTTCGGTACTTAAACATGGGTTTGTAGTTGTTCGATTAAGGAGTGGTTTACCAAATAAAAAGTGAAATACAAGGCCTCCTTTACGAGCACTTAGCGGGTCTAGGAAATGGGGCATGCTTGTAAGAGGGAAACCTTAATTATAAAGTGGATCACTTTTAACTAGCTAATAATCTATGTTAGGCCATACTACTTGTAACACTCTAAGGATATGGAGACATTGTTTTTCTAAGATTTAGAGACATGAAGCTTCTAAGATAAGGATAATAGCTAGTATTAATCTCATAAAGATCTAATTCTAACGTCTTTATACTTATCATTCTTCCTCTATGGCTATTTTATATCTACAAGTCCTTTATTTATCACAAGGAGACAATAGTGATATATCTAATACTTCTAAATGACATAAAATAAGAATGGACACGTTCCTTAACTTTCCTCAACCTCACGAAGTTCAGTTGAGACCTTGTGTTCCTCCGTTTTTTGTTTATAAGACACATGGGAGGAGTAAGCTATCTATGAATGTCAACTAAGGATCATGACTTCGATACATTTGAATGTCTCCATCACACCCTCGCAAGCTAGTTATGAACTTTAACTAAGGCTCATGAAATTAATGCACTTGAATGTCTCCATGGCACCCTTGCATTGTGCCTTCACCATTCATTATGCCACAACCACTTCCAACAATATTGGTTGTGAATCCTTCAATCAAGGAGAATTTATTTTTTAAGTGAAAGGATTAAAACTATGAGATTTGAATGATTATAATTGAGTTGAAAGGTGAAATGAAGATAGTAAGGAAAGATAAGGATAAAGGAAAATCTTCAACATGTGAATACTTTTGTGTGTCCTTGGGTGCTCTAATTCATATATATATATCACACTTCCAAACCCTTCATACCCAACCATATACCTAATGAGAAGAAAATATAGTTGGAAGGTTAGGACATTAAATAATTAAAAGAACGGTAAGAAAAAAATACTCAGTGAATGAAAGGAAACCTCAATACCAATGCCTTCAGCTATGCAAGGAAAATACCTATGGAAAATACAAGGAAAATACATCAAATTGAAAGGAAAATACCTCTGGAAAATAAACCCTTCGTTGTGTTCCTTGAAACATCTAGCTAAGCTTCGAGTGCCTTTGCAAAATCACATTGAAATCCCCAAAATATAAAAACTAAAACAATTTGGCGCAAGAATCATTTTTGGCCCCGACACCAAAACAGATTTAGTGGCTTCAGCCGGCTTGTTTCCATTTTCAACCAACCTATTTCCATTTTCAACTGGCCTAGCCTATTATTTCTTTTTGTCTCCCACCCAGCCACTGCCCTTGTCTCCCACTTTTCCTATGAATTAGGGTCTCTTAATATCTATCTCCCACCACCCACCAATAAAGGATTATGTGCTATGTTTCCCTGAATGCTCGTAAGGGGTATAACCGTTGGGCCTGCTGCCCTGAATGCTCATTAGAGAAACCCTAATCTCGTGGCTCTCAAACCCTAAGAATATCTCAAACCCTTGTCTCATTGCTCTCAAACCCTAAGCGGCTCTGAAACCCTCGTCTCATGGCTCTCAAAGATTAGTGTTGGTCTCTCCATTTTCCTGAAAAACCCTCCTTCTACAAATAAATTCTGATACTCCTCTACCATTGACGCTGTAATCATTTTCAGGTGGAGTTGCGGGCATAGCTATTGTCCTCATTTCCTAAAGTCATGTGCATGACATTTGATAGATTTTCCTCAGAATTTATGTTATCAAAGTGGAAGGCTCCATATAGAAATTTCCTAGGATTAGGAACCTTTGATAACTTCAAATCCCTCATCATATTTATCATATTTTTCTTGGGAAACCTCTCCATGGTTCCAAACGCTATTGTGATAATTGGCAGCGAATACTAGCACAGTTGGCGACAAATATACACAGTACTCTGATCTGCTCTGCACTGGATGTGTGAAGAAAATATAATGTGATCCTCAATTTAACATACTAGGAAAAGTTATGGAATTAGTTGTGGGCAACCTCTCCATGGTTCCAAATGCCATTGTTATAATTGGTAGCGAAGACTAGCGTAGTGGGAGACAAATATACACAGTACTCTGATCTACTTTGCATTGGATGTGTGAAAAAAATATAATGTGATCCTCAGTTTAATAGGTTATGAAAACTTATGATATTTTTGTGGCTAATTCAAGCCATTGGATTTTAGTCACAATTAAAAAATAGTAGAGCAATTACTTGTAAAATAATAAAGGAAAAAAATAAAGTTGTTGAAAAATTGACTAATGAATTAAGGAATTAATTTGAATTATTTATATTAAAAAATATGAATGTGACTATGGTATATATACTCTTCGGGAGTAAGAACCAATTTAAATTAGACTGGAATTCCAAGAGTATGCACCCAATTATCTATAAATGATCTTTCTCTACTTGGAATGTAAGTCAACATTGGATTGGTAGACCCAAGGTTAATAAAATATCTAATAATTGAGTGAATTGGAAATAGGTGGAGATAGGAATTAGTTAAAAATTATTAGTAGTTATCACATGTTAAAAAAATCAATTAAACATATTTAAATAACAAAATAGATGTAAAAGTCAACTTCTAATGGTGCTAAAAAGTGGGGAGGAATTACACATTCACGATAAGAAGGCCTATGCGTGAGGGAATGAATATTAATTAAGTATAATTAGCCATGCCATCCTCCAACCAATTTCATTCAATGTTACATGTCATCCTAGGTGGCACCCCTTGATAAAAATAGACCCACTGATAATATAAAACCTTGAAAATCAAAATGTCCAAATGATATGGAATGCCTAGTACTAAATGAAAAATGGTCCTAATAATGTATTGGAAGATGGTATAATAATGGCTAAAGTGCAAGACCTCATAAGGTCCTAATGAACTACTGAGTGCAGTGTTCCCCAACACCCCCCTGAAGCTCAACCAGGAAGTATGATAGTGAACAAGTCTTGATAATTCCTAGTCATGTTAGGTACTCATGCATAAAAACTATGTAAAAACAATCAAAGAATACTGGAGATTTTCAATTATGCTAGGTACTCATGAAACAACTTATGCAAAACACAATATGAGAAGAGTGAGGTAAGGTGGGAAAACCCACTAGGTAGAAAAGTATAAGGTACCTAACCCCCAAATTTCTGATTAGGGATTAGGGATGACTAAAATTGACCTCGTTCACCACCTTATGGTAGTGGATTTATCTAAATTTCATCTTTCTTTAATCACCACAATTTTTTTTTGTCAAATCAAAATTTCCTTCTACTCATCGAGAGATTTTCATTGATATAGATTTTACTTTAATTCCTACCTATTCGCACAAATGTTTTCCCACTTGAATATTGTCCTCAAGGTCCACATCAATATCCTTATAGATCCATGTGGAAAAACCCATTCATGTATCACCATCACATTGGTCCATGACATATTTTCTACAATAATTTCCTAGCTAGGAAGCTTGGTGTTTTATCAACTATTGGGCCCCCAAGAAATACTTCACCAAATTTTCCTAATCCATTTCCAATTAACCAATCCATATATTGGCCATTAGTTGAAAAAACACATCCTTTCATCACCTGCCACTCTATCAACTATGTCCCCAAGCCTCTAGGACACACTACAATCCCATTTTTTGTTCCTCCCAACACTTGATAACCTGATCTAATATTGGATTATAACTAGATGGAGACTCCACTTCTCATCATTCATCATTTTGTGTATTAGTCCCCTAGGCCACCAACCACTAGGCATAACTCATTGTTTCAATTCTGAGAATCTATCGATAATTGATACCTGACATGTTGATAGATCGATATCTCAAGATGTCAATATGCCAATAGCTTGACATGTTGACATTTTTCCACCAGGATACCATGGCCCTAAAAAATGTAACAAAATCCCCAACTACCGATTCCTGAGAGTTTGACATGTTGAGATCCATGTCACTAATACCTTGGGTTCCACCTAGTCACCATCTTAACACCATTGTGAAGTATGATCCACAAAGTCCCACCACATTGGTTTCCACACCATTAAAAATCTAAACTTGTGCCACATCATCATGACTAGTTACCTTAGCACATCAGCTACTACCTAACATGCCATATTATGCCCATGTATACACTGTATTTGGCTTCATCAGTATTGAGAAAAAATCCCAATGGTTGGGTCATAGTCTCCCAATAGCAAACACTTGATTACCAATATTCAATCTCCATCTATCATCTGTAATAAACCACTCCCATCTAATAACTTATTAGGTTTTGTATATTGAGGTTTCCTTCAAATCTTGCATTTTTTCTCAAATGAAATACTAATAAATGGAGAGTTGAAAGGGTGATAAGTGACCCTTCATTTCCCCAAAGTTGATAAATTATCACCCAATACCATACCTTTCCTATCAGTATGATGACTTGTTGTCGAGATATGATGTCATAGAAATATAATGAAAATGTCCCTAACATTCGATGGTTATCATTGGGGTCTATTTGTATTAGGTTATTCTCATTGGTATTTGTTATACCATCTCCTAATCTCTGATACTAGATACTTTGGTAAACTATATGTCGGCCAATTGATACACTATGTTTGAGTTCACTTGTAATAGAGGCATTCATTATGTCATTAGCCCAATACCTCACAAATGATATTATGTCTTTTGGTTCTTAAAAACCATTTTGGATAGCTCTTGGTCATAGCCCCCTTATTGGACATATTACCAAGCATTGAGGCTACGACCCCCAAACACCGAATTTCAAAATAGTCCAAAAATCTAAAGGGGAACCAATCTCTAAACTTCTCCAAGGAAAATAGCCATATAGAATGGATTTGCTCAATTTGTCTCCAAATATGGAAGATATTTTTAGAGGGCATGGGTCTACCAAAATGACTTCTAAAACCACAAAGTTCCTTGTTATCCTTGAATGTATACATACTCCTTCATCTCACTACCATATTCTAGGCCTTTCCTTTAGTTTCTTTAGTATACTTTACCAACTCAAGAGTTCTTTAGTGAAATATTTAATACTTTCCACCAGATGTTCTAAGAATACTCTTTCCAATATGTATCATTTTTTGAGATCAAGGCTTATATTTTTGTCTCAAAGTCCATATCATATACAATACTCTATGATTAGTTCAATAAACTTAGAGAATTTTTGGCCCCTCTATGAATTGACTATGAACACTATTAATAATTGTGACTAGTAGTCCATTAATCACATGCTTAAGTGAACCATTATGTCCCTATCCATAGTCATGAAAAGAACATCATAAATGCACATTAAATATTGATTAAAATTAATATGAATACGATACAACCATTGCATCAAACTCTATTATTCACATTATAAATAGACATCGCATATGCCATAATATCCATTTAGCATATTAGTTCATACATATACTCATTTCACCAATCATCATCTATTTTTTATTAACATGGTTTACATTCCAAAGTTGAATTCCACAAGGGTACTTATGTAATTAATATTCTATGTTTTCTACAACTCATGAAGGGTGAGCCATGTTCTACACCACCAGTCTTAGCTATACTGCATTCATTCTTGCATCTGGCCACCCCCGCGCTAAACCATGAAGCCATGGGGGAATTTTTCGCTCAACATTATGGCGGGGTTAACGAAGGTCATTCCTCTTCATGAAGTTAACTCATTAGCTCCATTAAAGCCTTGTTAAACTTATAGTATGCCCAATCATTTTGGGTGATGTCTCAACTACGATACATAACAAGTAACCAGAAAAGGGAAAATATCTTGTAGGATATCAATGTTGTAGGTATGAAGGCCAATATCATTCATCCATATAGAGTTTAATATCATATATTTCATACCATTGATCCAAGCATGGTTCTCATCAAAAGTGTGGCCACAATGGACCCACACAACACAAAGAGAGGCATTCTCAATGCTTCCTTTCTACACTTCTCATGTGTTGTTTCAATAATATTTCTAAAAATATGGACATTCTAGGATTGCACAACTCAAAGGGATTATTTCACTCATCAAGTATTCCTTTGATGCTTCAGTGAATGCTTTTATGCATATGTTTTAGCTCCTACAACCACCCTCCAAAATTTTGAATTCATATAATTTTTGGAGCCCTTATTGATAATATTCTTGATATGCCTAAGTAGTCAAGATCACCCTAAACTTGATTGAAATCTACTCAGTGTTTGAATTCATTCAAGTTTTCTTTGAAAATCCCTAAGTGTAAACACACTTTTCACTCACAAGCTTCATGCTCTTTCCCTTTGTAGTGCACCTTTGTTTGGAAATCTAGTTCACTTCTTAAAACCAACACCAATCATGATCAGTGCAAGCACATATCTAAAAATTAGTCGACCCCCCTTGTCGCAAGAATACGTGTTGGGTGCACTTCAAAAGCCCAAAGAGCTCACATATGTGAGCCAATTATAAATATAAGCCCTCCCAACGGTTCATTTTACAGTTTGTTTTGTTGCTTGGAGGGTCACACACTTTTTGAGTATATATCAAGGCTTCCATTTGTGATTGCATTGCATGCTCCTTATGGTTAAGGTCTCCTTTTTCACACTAAAAAAATGCACTTACGACTTTGTCATATCAGTCCCTTGTCTTTCTCATATGTGCCTATTCATGTACCTTGAATTTTTTCATTCCTTGAATAGTTCAATGCATATATTTGTATGTGCGCGCGTGTGTGTGTGTGTCATTTATTGAATTTTCATTTTGATTGGTTTTTTATGTGCTTGCATTTTTTGTGTCTATACTTAGTTAAATATTTTCATTCGTGGTTTACCTATCCATCTCTTTCTATTAGAAATAAGACTCCCTATGAAAATTGGTATGGAAACATTCCTTCGGTGAGGGATATTGGGGTTTTTGGTTCCTCCTGTTACACCTTCATACCTAAGGAACAGATAAAAAAATCAATGCAAGGAGTCACAAATGTATATTCTTTGGGTACTCATACCTCCAAAGTATACCATCTCTATGATGAAGTGAATAAGAATTTTATAATATATAGAGATGTGATCTTTTATGAGTCTTCCAACATTGACAATATTGTTGAGTGACAGCTTAATCATTTGGATAGATTCAAACATGCAAAAGTATTTTCAAGAGTTTGATAGTGATAATCCATCTCGTTCTCTTAGCTCTATACTTTCTATGAAGAGCTTTGAAGAAATCAGGTTGAAGGAAATTCCTTCCCTCGCTTTTTCAAGAAAGAGCTAAGAGACTACTGGGAGCAGGTAGCCAAATCTGATAAGAAGTGAGGGTATATGTAAGATACAAAGCAAAGATTAATTCAAAGGAGTAATGAAAAGGAGTGTACTCACTATATACATATCATCAAACATCTTTCATCCCACTTAGGATGCCTTGCATGGTGCTTCGTTAGTCATAAGATCATGTTGGTCACAACCTTCGTAGCTTAAATAAACAAGTGGTATTTCTGTTCATCTTCTAAGCTATGTAATAAACACGTGAAAGGGAGAAAGACACATAGAGGAAACACATGGAATGACTTACAGTTCTTGCAACCATGCATGTCATTGAAGATAGAATGATACGACAATTATAAGAAAACTTTTAAGCTACAGTCAGAGGTGTATTTCAAAAGATGTGCTTTGTTTTCCATACCTAGCCTCCAAACGGTTATACATTAGATGGAATGTTCATGTAGTCCTGATATTCTATCATACCTTGGGTTCCTTGGTTTGCTTATTTTTCTCCTCAGGTCCCTAAGAGTCATCTATCGTGTCATCTTTCTTCGTGGCCCCTGAGAGACATAATTGTGTAGTTTCAATGAGCAGTAACTGTTGCAGGATGAGGCCTTTGGAGGACACATTTCCATGATTTTAGCTAGATTAAAGACACTGCTATGGGATGAATCCATGGGAGGACACATCTACACAATTTCAGGATGTAAGGCAGACTGGGTAGTCAAGGGACAAAATTGCACAGTTTCTTGAGACATTGGGTTCCAACTAAGGGAAGGGCATTGGAGGAAACCACTTCGCATTTTTGAATGCTAAGGGAGGTTGGGATTTCTGCGCATTACACATTTCCAATAGGCAAGGTAAAATCTTGAGGGTTACATATTTGAAGTGCTCATGTCAGGAAAGTTAGATGAGGCTAGGTTCATAATGAAACTCCAAAATTTGGCTAAGTGAGGGATCAATGGAACTGATGTGAACAATGATAAAACTTGACTATGATCACACACTTGAAAACTTAGCGATACAACATAGACCATCTAGACCATATAACACATACTTCACTTAATGCAACAATCTTTGTGGCAGCTTACAACAAGTGCAGCTCCGATGATAGACTTTGGGAAGATAAAGGAAACACTTGTGTTAGAGTGTGTGAAATGAGTGTGAAACATGTCTATGTGGTGAGGACAAACCATTCTCATAAATATTTACCCTTGAAACAAAAAAAACCTCCCTTTGCATGACAAGTGATAGCCCCCATGCCTAAAGATGACACATTCTATGTATAGATAAAAGCATGAATGACTCGTAAGATTGAAAAGGGAAGCTTGAGATTATCAACTTACCAATTAGTGACTAAAGAACGATCGATCACAATATCCATAGTAGGACCTTAAATTTAAGTGTAGGCCAAAATTCTGGAGGGTGTTGCAGTTGCTACAATAGAGCCTTCACCTTCTTGCTAGCTTCTTTTTCAAGCAGTGCGTTGAATTCTATGAACTTGGAGAATGTCTCATCTTTCTCCCACATGAAGAAGATCCAACACTTCCGTGAGAAGTCATCAATAGAAATGAGAAAATATTTGTGTGTGACAGTGTAGGTTGTCGAGAAATGTCCATAAACATCATAGTGGATACTTTCTAGGACTACATGTTCTTTTTTGTTCTGATCATGGAATGTCGATTTTATGTACTTCTACAACATACATCCTTTGCATACATCTTATTGCTTAAGCGCTCCTTTAGCGAGGCCAGTGGTTGTTTGTTGTATAATATTTGAGATACCATGATGCAAATGACTAAGTATTTTGTGCCGAATTTCATTGACATCAGGACCTGCTCTTTCTCTGCCTTAGTGCTTAATGCAGCATATTCTTCCACATTTAGCCTATATAGGTTCTTCACATGAACCCCGATTTGCTTCACCGATCCCACGACTATGTGTGAATGCTTTTCCTTTTTTGAATATCACTTCAAACCATGGTAAACCAACCACTTGTGAATGCTAGTAGAGAGACCCCTAATCCTTTACCTTTAACTTTTTTTACTAGTGCCTCATATTAAAAATTTGAAGAGAAAATATTTCTTTTCTCTTAAAAAATTGTCTTAAGATCCCCCTCCATGTAGTAGTGTCGAATGCAACAATAGGCAAGTTGTCTCTAATTGTATCAACAAATATGAAAGGGACAGAAGAGGAATTGATGTCGGAGAAACCTTGTGAGTAAATGTTTGTCATGTTCTTCATAGTCGACTATCCCCCCAAAACAAATGGCCCAACAAATCATTGTCTTTATATAAGATAATGTGAATGGTAATTAAAATAACAAACTCAGTATAGGCGCAAGAAGTAGTTGCCTGCAAGCTGGTTGACTTGGGGGGCACTGTCAGAGTTAATTTTGCAATTATTAGATAATATTGCCTTAAATCGATATGTTTGTGTCTTAATTGTTAACTGTATTAAATAGGTTTCATCTAAAGTGGCCACTATATTAAATATAAAGTCTTGTCTTAAAATATTTTTATCTCAAGCTGTTTTTGTTTTAAATATAAAATTTTCTCTTAAAATAATTTTTTCTTAAATTATCTTTGTCTTAAATATAAAGTTTTGTCTTTAATGGTTTGTCTCAACTACTTTTGTCTCAAATATAAAATTTTGTCTCAAAATATTTCCGTCTTAATATTAATTTTGGTCTAAAATACTAAAATTTTGTTCTCCATTACTTTTGTCCTTCATTAAAATTTGTCTTAACAATATTTTTTAATTTCAAACTATCTTTTGTCTTAAATTTAAGTATTTAAAACAATTCAATTGATATTATATTTTAATGTAAAATAAATAAAATAATTTTTTTTTTTCTTAAAAAAATATCTTAATAGTGATTTAAGAACAAAGAGATAACACTGAAATGTGCCTGCAACATGTTGATGCAGAAGGAATACTTTAACATCATTAACATGTAATCAAATTCAATTTTCTTTATACCTATCAACATTTTCGAGACCAGGCTTCATCTTAAGTTATATAAAGAGATGACCAGGCTTCAGGGTTAAGTTATATAAAGTGATCTCTTTGTATAGATATCACTTCATAAAAATATGCAAATCCGCTAAAACCAGAAAACTCTCATGGAGCAGTGCGAATTCAGAAAAGTGTGGCATTCATAACCATTGTAAAGGTGAAAGATATCAAAGGTAATAATAAAAAATAAACCTGAATTTGGTAATCACAAACATCGTTATTGTGCTAGTAAGTATGTAATTTTTTATATAAATGTAAATATAGAATATAAATAAAAAAATAAATTAATGCTCGCAAAAAAATGAAAATAAGTATATAAAGAAAACCTACAATACAATAATCTATTCTAAAATTTAAATATTTATAAAATGAATTTTAAATTATAATGTATATATTAAAATTTTGAAATGAACATAAAATATTTTAGTTTAAAGTTGGTTTAATATTTAAAATATTAATTTCAAATTTATGTGGGAAAGACAACTTATATAAATATGGATTGCAAAAGTCCTAAGATTCAATATTAATTGTTTGTTTTATGTCCATGTAAAAACTATTTATATTAATATTAATTAATCAAAATTCATCTTGCTCTAAAACTTTTTATAAATTAAAAGAAAACAAATCTATTAAACTAAAATATTTCATCCCTCTAGACATTTGATAAATCTTAAATTAAAAAAAAAAAAATCTTAATTTATCTATATATTTGCAAGTAAACTTATCACAAAATTTCACAAAATTTGATAATCCGCGTAACCTTTTCCATTTTCCACCATAAGTCCACCTCCCATATGGACTGTTTACATAAATGTCTAAATAAATGGAAAAACGCAGTGCAATCTGTTCTTTTCTTCTCCCTTTTTCATATTTGAATTTAATTTAATTACATATTTCTAAATATTCTGGATATTTATGGAGCTAAGTTAAATTGTTGAATTTATTTATTTTGTATCTAAAATTTTTATAATATTTTAAAATCTTTAAAATAGTGGGAAAACTTTCTCAAACCCACCATGGAATAGCTATTATTGGTTGTTTATTAAGGAATGCAGCTGCCTCATTATTGTTATTCAAGAGAAATCATGTTATATGGAATTACCCTAGTGGTAAGGAGCGGGCTTACACATTTGCTATATGCCTTTAGGTTTTGAGCGGTTAACTTGTTTATTAAAATGTCAAGAAAAGAAACTATTAGCCAAATAAAAATATACTCCGAAATACTCAATATTTCAAAATCTACAATCTGTACCCTCAATTGTCACCTATCTAGAATAAATAAAAATTATTAACCTTAATTAAGTTCATATATTTAATTAATCAACATTAATTGAATATGATCACTTGCCTATCATATTTTCCAACATTTAACATTAATAAAAGCATGTTGCCCCAATCTAGTATCACAATATATTGTTTTTAAATAGTTTTTAAAACCAAACTAATATACAAGGAGATCTTTCCACTTTCATCATATGGGTGAATAATATCTGCGCCCATTTAACTTTATAAAACATTGGTAATAACATGTGCGGATAAAATTTAAGAGGTATATTGTTCGTCAGGAGACAGTTTACATCGCAATGAAAATGAAGTTTTGTGAGGAAAAGGTTAAAAATTAGCTTTAGCGAGAGATGAAGTTCCGATGATAATGGCTGGAATATGGTTTTGTCGTAAGTAGTCGTACCAAATGACTTAGAAATTTAATAAACCTTTTCCATTTTCCAATATTTTAGAAATTTAATCAACGAAAATCAAACAACCATTCTCGTTCTTACATTTTTTATCCTATTCCAAAATATAATATCTAAATAATAAACATCACACTGTACACACAATATATCTTCTTAAATTTAATTTAATTATAAATTTTGAAATATTCAAATATTTGAAAAATTCAATAAATAAAATTTTTAGAATTTTCATGATATTCCAAAATCTACCTTCTAATTAAGTAATAACCATCACACATACCTTATCATCGTTCACCAAATGTACTATTAATAGCCATCCTTATTCTTTCCTCTTTTCATATCCCTTCGCCCATCTCAATGGGCAACCGAACAACACATTTTCTGGTCTTTTGTATAAGGATGGTTGCTGTTTTAATGCTTCAATGCCTGCAAATGGGCAGTGCAACAGCCCTAGACCATGAGAATTATCATACTATCTCGGTTGAAAACTTCAAATGGAAAGAGCCAAAGGGGTTTGCCAAATGTTCAGCTTCATTCACAGGTAAAGTAATTTCTTTTGTTTTATTTTTTCAGAGAACTTTTTAGATATAATTTTTCGGGACAAAAATGCATAAATCCATGACCAGCTTCCTTTCGTATCTACTTTGATTTCCATAACTACTCTATAAATCTCAATCTCAATGGATAGCTAAGCTACACATTTTCTAGCATGGCTGTTGTTCTGCTTCAATGAAGGTGCATGGTCAGTTCAGAAATACCATGAGAATTACCATCCTCTGTCAATTGAGCACATCTAATTGAAAGACACGAGGATTTGCCAAATGCCCAACATGATCTGTAGGGAAGTTGATCGAATGAATTTTGACAATATAGAAGTTGGTCTGTAGGGAAATTTATATTTATTGAGTTCATCTGGATGGATAGCCAAACAACACAGCCCACTCTCATGTTTTTTTAAGAGCAGCCGCTGATATGTTTCTATGTGGGCTCATAGGCAGTTAAGCAACTCAATATCATGAGAATCACCATACTATTCCATTTGGAATATTCAAATAGAAATGATAACATAGGTAGAGATTTGCCAAATGATTCTTGTTTTTTTGGGCCAGGAAAATTTCTTTGGTTTAGCTGTTCAAGTAACTTCCTACTTGCACCTCATCTCATCTAATCCCAATTTCCTTTTCTATTTATTCAGTCCATGTCAATAGATATCCAAATAACACATTCTCTAATGATATGTTTAAGCGTGGCCGTTGTTCTGCCTCAGTGCAGGCTCATGGGCGGTTCAGTAACCCCAAACCACCAGACTTACCATACTATCTCAATCTAAAACTTCAAATGAACAAATTCACAGGAATTTTCCATGTGCTCAGTTGTCCTTTTGCAGGTTAGGGAGAGTAAATATTTCTTCAAAAATTCTTTTGTATTAAAGTGATTTGAGTAAACTTGACTCTATCAAATTACTAGCAATTCTCAAACTAATAAAAACCCATGGCTCTGACCAATAAAACCTAACAAAGATGTTTTAGACACCACTTCTCTTTGTGTTTAGTGATCCTAACATGTTGGCTAAGCTGTCGAGTCACCTGGTATCATTTCCATATATATACTGCGGGTTGAACGCTATGTCAATACTTGCATGTGAAGGATATTATGTTTGGTTTATATTAATAAGAACTGCATCACCCGGCTTACTTGAACTTTTTCATGTTTGGTATTATGGAGTTTGGTTGATACAAACCAGAACTCAGAACGCTATATGTTTGCAATATTCATGTGCGCTACCAAAAAAATAAGAATAATAATAATCAGAATTTGTGTGTGCAGTTCAGGAAGAGCTAAAGCCGGAAGTGAAGATAAGACTAGATCATATTCACGGGGCCTGCTCTCCTCTCAGGCCCATGAACTCGAGCTCATGGATAGACCTGGTCTCTCAGACTCTTGAACGAGACAATAATCGTTTGAATACAATAAGCAGGTCCAGAAACAGCGGGACTTATTCTCCAATGAGCAATGTTCCTCTTCAACCTGGAAGCAAAGTCGGTAATGGAAACTATATTCTAACAGCAGGGTTTGGCACACCAGCTAAGAATATGTTGCTGATAATTGACACAGGCAGCGATGTGACATGGATACAATGCAACCTTTGTTCAGATTGTTATTCACAGGTAGATCCCGTATTCGATCCCGAGCAGTCATCTTCTTACAAACACTTATCCTGTGATTCGGCTGCCTGTACTGAATTGACCACTTCAGAAGGCAATCAGAACCCCTGCAGTGTTGGGGGCTGCGTTTATGAAGTGGTCTACGGGGATGGATCAATCACCCAGGGAGATTTCAGCGTGGAGTCCTTCACTCTGGCTTCCGATTCTTTCCAGAGCTTCGCCTTCGGATGCGGGCATAGCAATACAGGGAGCTTTCAGGGGTCGGCCGGGCTTTTAGGATTGGGACAGACTGCACTTGGCTTTCCTTCCCAGACAAAAAGCAAATATGGCGGCCAATTCTCATATTGCCTTCCTGATTTCGGATCCTCCACATCAACGGGCTCGTTCAGCGTCGGTCGGGGTTCGATTCCTGCCACCGCCGTTTTCACCCCTCTCGTCTCAAATTCCATATCTCCATCCTACTATTTTGTGGGATTGAGCGACATAAGCGTTGGAGGCCAGAGTCTCTCGATTCCGCCCGCTGTTCTTGGACGAGGAGGCACCATTGTGGACTCTGGAACCGTCATAACTCGGCTCGTCCCACAGGCATACAATGCCCTCAAAACTTCGTTCCGGAGCCAGACGCAGGATCTTCCGAGCGCGCAGCCCTATTCGATCTTCGACACCTGCTACGACCTGTCTGGCTACAGCCAGGTCAGGGTTCCGACTATAACTTTTCATTTCCAGAACAACGCGGATGTGAGTGTTAGCGCCCTCGGGATTTTGTTTCCCGTAAAGAGTGACGGATCCCAGGTGTGCCTGGCATTCGCACCGCCACCGCAATCGGACAGTTTTAACATTATCGGGAACTTCCAACAACAGCAGATGCAGGTTGCTTTTGACACGGCAGGCGGAAGAATTGGTTTCGCCTCTGGTTCCTGCGCTACTTAGCACTGCTCCAATAATTGCAATAATACCAGTAAATTCCCTGTACGTTTCTGCAAAAGACGGCAGCGTCTGTCATGTAAAACTCAAGACGCAAGATGTTTAGGTCTTGGGTCAGATGGAGGTTTTAGCCCCATCCTAGC
>APFE031714015.1:0-11304 GCA_000404065.3 Pinus taeda
AAGAAGCAATGCAAAAGGAGTATGATGCCCTCATAAAGAACGGCACTTGGAAGCTGGTTGATCCTCCATTTGGAACCAAACCAATTGGCTGCAAGTGGGTCTACAAGAACAAGTATAAAGCTGATGGCTCACTTGACAAGCACAAAGCTAGGCTTGTGGCAAAAGGTTTTGCAGAGAAGGAAGGGGTTGATTATGAGGAGACTTTTTCCCCCACAACAAAATGGGCTACCATCCGGACACTTTTTGCACTAGCAGCTCAAAACGGTTGGAAAGTCCATCAAATGGATGTAAAAATTGCTTTCTTGAATGGAGATCTAAAAGAGAATGTTTTTATGTCCCAGCCTAAAGGTTTTGCTGTGAAAGGACATGAGCATAAAGTATGCAAACTTGTGAAGTCATTGTATGGCCTCAAACAAGCACCGCGAGCCTGGTATGAAAAACTAATTGAGCATCTTCTAAAACTCAATTTCAAACATTTTGATCTTGATGATGCAACTTTATTTGTCAATAAAGTTGGAAAAATAGTTGTATCTCTTGTGGTATATATTGATGATCTTTTGATGACAGGGAACAATGAAAGCTACATTGCATCCATAAAGAAGGAATTGGGGAAAAGTTTTGAAATGGCTGATTTGGGCTATGTTCACTACTATCTTGGCATTGAAGTAACCCAACATCCAAAGTCCATATTTCTTTCTCAAAAGAGATACATTGGGGATCTGTTGAATAGGTTTGGCATGACAGAGAACAATCCTCTTACTACTCCAATGGAACAAAACTTAAAGCTCACATCTATTGAAGGAAAGGAATTTGAGGATGCAAAAAAGTATAGATAGCTTGTAGGAAGTCTCAACTGCCTAACTACTACCAGACCAGACATTTCATTTGCTATTGGAATGCTCTCCAGGTTTATGCAAAAGTCTTGTGAGGGACATTGGTTTGCTGCAAAAAAAGTTCTAAGGTACTTGAAGGGAACTCAAGACTTTGGAATCAAGTATACACAGGTGGACGACTTCAGCTTGATTGGATACTCTGATTCAAACTTTGATGAAGACAAAGAAATTGGGGTATCTACTTCAGGATATGCTATGGGCCTTGGATCAGGAGCTGTCTCCTGGAGATCACGCAAACAATCAGTTCCAGCAGATTCCACAACAGAAGCAGAATACGTGGCAGCAGCTGAAGCAACAAAAGAAATTGTGTTGCTCATGAAAATTCTTGAAGATTTGTAGGTAAAACAAGTACAATCATCTCCACTCATCATTGACAATACCTCTGCAATAAAGTTGGCCAAGAACCCAAAGTTCCATGATCGAACGAAGCACATCAATACTAAATATCATCTGATTCGACATCATATTGAGGCCAAAACAATCCATCTCCATCATTGTTCCACAAATGAGCAAATTGCAGACATCTTCACTAAAGCGCTTGGAAGGGAAAAGCTTGAATGATTTAGAATGATGCTTGGACTCACTGACGTCCATTCAGATTAAGGGGGGGGAATATTGACACCTAATCTTTGTGATTTGGTGAATTATTGTAAATATATAGATAGGAAATATGAACTGTCATCAGGAGACAAATTGAACAGTCTCTCCCTCATGTATATAATGAGGACCTACCTGATGGAATAACACAGTCAATTTATTTCTGCCCTATGGAGTTACTGCCTGGCCTAACAGAAACATTTCTCCTAGGGGTTACCCACTAAAGTGGGTGGGTAATAGTACTCAAAAGGATGATGAATGTATTAGGGTCACAATCATGGAATATGTCCATTTAGTAGTTGATGGTAATAAATAGGTCCACTAATTAGTTAAGATAAAATAATATAATAATGAGGGGTAGTTTTCATATAATCATAGCAATACTTATGAAGAAGTATAAATACACGAGTATCATTGTACTAAATGTGTTGGATCCATTATTTTATAAAAAGCATGATTTTTGGAGTGATTTATTCCATAATCAATATTCGATGGTGCTGCAATAATTTAAGGCCTTTATTTCTTATGTTGTGAATTTTTTGGTGTTTTTGAAGGCAAAAGTTTAATTCTCAAGCTTAAGAGTTTGTTTTTCATTTATTTTTCTTGTATGTACATATAAGAGAAAATAAATTAAAGACCAATCCTTAACCTTGAGGCTTAAACCCTTGGCTTCAAAAATACCAAAACATTCACAAAATAATGAACACAAGAATACAAAGGTAGGTTAATGTAACACTATCGAGTATGTTTTATGAAATGGATCACTTCAGAACTCATGTTCAGATCCGAATAGAAAATTGCATCAACCCATGGTATTCATCCACCCATGGAATTTACACATGGTATTGTAAGTGATATCCACCCATGGTATTCATTCACCCATTGTATTTTCCCATGGTATTGTGACATCCACCCATGGTATTCATTCACCCATGGAATTGACCCATGGTATTGTAACTAAAAAATACTATAAATAACAAGTCGCATTTTGTAAAAGGACAAATTGTCTTCCACAATGTAGCCTTTATATTTATTATCAGTTTTAATAAAAAGTTTCTTTGTGGTTTTATTTACTGTGTGTTATTTCATTTTCTTTCTAGCATTGCAATTCTTCAGATCTTGGGGGCCTCCCGCACAAGATCCATTTCAATCTTTTAGATCTTGGGGGCCTCCCCCCAAGATCCAGATAAATGGTATCAAAGAAGGTTATGATTCCATGGGAATTAGAGGTTGATGCATATTCCAATTTCAAATTTTGCAGCAATATTCAACAAACTTCATGCATGTGCTACGTCCTCCACAGAGCATTTTCTTGGGCAAAGCGAGATGAATTTTTCTTTTTTCATTTTTTTGCAGCAATGTTTTTGGGTGGTGAGTTTGCAGATCAGATCTAAACTTTTTGGTGAAAAATTCATGAAAAAAATAACATATCTGTATTCCTTGCGAAAAACTACCCAAATTCAAAAAAACAATCAGCCGAATCGGAGTCTAGATGAGGGAGATATCTCTGATTTAAAGTCAACGATGTTGTAGAAATGTTTCTGAGGATAATTTGTGGACGGTGCTCCTCTCAAAAAATTGCTCTATTTAAAAAAAAAATGGGTCAAATCAGAGCTTAGATGTGGGAGATATCACTGATTTAAAATTAGCTATTTTTCAGAACTTTTGTGACGGAGAAAGCGTTGCAGCACTAATATGAGATTCTAGAGTGTCCAGATCAGGATTTCCAACACATCAGAATATGCAAAATGGTCCTTCTATTTCCAAAAATAGGTTATAATAAATATTCTGAGTTATATTGATTGAGTTATGTCCATTTTAATTCTGGAGCAGCATTCAGAGCGGGTTCCCTTTGGAGACGTGACCTCCCACCCTCCTTTAGTAGGCATCTGCTTCACATTCATCAGTTTTAGCATAGCAACATTTAGCTTGGGTTCTTTGGAGATGTTCCCTCCCACCCCAGGCTATGTAGGCGCCTCCTACTTCATTAACAACCAACATCACGGTTATGGGTCAACCACACAAAATACTTGTCATCGAAGTCCATTTGCTAGGCCACACACTGTTAGCATCACAGTTGGTCATAAGCATTATAGGATATCTCTATCCTCAGATCTTCATTTTTCATGGTTATGGGTCATCCACAAACCCACACTTCATCGAAGTCCATTTGGTAGGCCACACACTGTTAGTATCATAGTTGGTCACAAGCATTACAAGGTATCTCTATCCTCAGATCTTCGTTCATCATGGTTATGGGTCATCGACAAACCCACACTTCATTGAAGTCCATTTTCTAGGCCGCACAATTCCAGTATCACAGTTGTTCACAAGAATTATAGGGTATCTCTATCCTCAGATCTTCTTTAATCATGGTTATGGGTTAACCACATAAAACCCTTATCTTCAGTGGCTCTTCATATTTGAAAAAGGCTTCGCAGGAGGGAACTTCACGCAATGGGGACCATTGCTCCTTAAGGAGGGAGGAATGATACGAATAAAAAATTGCATCAACCTATGGTATTCATCCACCCATGTTATTCATTCACCCATGGAATTTACCCATGTTACTGTAAGTGACATCCACCCATGGTATTTGCCCATGGTATTGTGACGTCCACCCCTGGTATTCATTCACTCATGGAATTGACCCGTGGTATTGCGACATCCACCCATGGTATTCATTCACCCATGGAATTGACCCATGGTATTGTAACTAAAAAATATTATAAATAACAAGTCGCATTTTGTAAAAAGAAAGATTGTCTACCACAATGTAGCCTTTAATGTTATTATCAGTTTTAATAAAACATTTCTTTGTGGTTTTATTTACTGTGTGTTCTGTCATTTTCTTTCTAGCATTGCAATTATTCAGATCTTGCCCCCCCCACAAGATCCATTTCAATATTTTAGATCCTGGGGGCCTCCCCCCAAGATCTGGATCATGTTGACTACCAAACAATATCCAACATTCAACATATCTCAATACAATGTGTATTTTTAGTTTCCCATGTGTATTCATAGGGATCTAGGACAACTACCCGTTCTCATTATATTATTTCTTTTTAACTAAGTTTATTTATCACCCATAAACTATTGAATGAATACCATGGTTATGGTCACATTATATTAATTATTCCATTGGGTACCTCCTTAGTTATTCAAAATTATATTCACTAGGTACATTACATTTAAGGTATAAATGTTTTGGTATTTATGAAGACAAGGGTTTCATTCTTAAGATTAAGGATTGATCTTTTATATTTTGATCCTTACTATAAATGTTCACTACAAGTGGTGTGAGAGCTCTTTATTGGGTGTAAAGTGTAAGACTTTTTGTTTTTTTGTTGTTTTGTTTTGTTTTTTTTTTTTTTTAATTTCATATTTTGAAGGTGAAAAGGGGATGAAAACAATTAAATATACTTTTAAACCGTTGATGTAACTGCTACAACAACCTCAAATTTTTTACACTTTCAAAAATTTGGAGTCCCCCTCCTTTTCTTCTCCGAGGGATAACACTCAATAACTCCTCCATGTTCAATTCTCTTTGCTAAATTTTAGTAAAATATTTTTTTTGCATAGTCTTGCTTCAACACAGCACATTGTAATTCTAGATCTCACAATTGTGATAATAATGTCCTCTCATAAATAAAACCCGTTATCACACTTTGGCCCATGATAATGTGACTACGCATCACTTGTTGCACGACCTTAAGAGACCTCATAGGATTTCTCACAAAAGCACATATACTGCACGAAACCTCTCACACATGTGGCAAAATCTATACAAGGGCACCCCTATATCATTTCACATTGAATTTTTATACTATGAGTCCTTAGTGGCATTGTGCAAGGAGACACAACATGTCGCAATCTATCGCAAAAACACTAGTTTATGGGTTTGGTGGAAAGTGTGCTTCAACATTTGTAAATCTCATCTTATTATCCAAGGCTTTATCATTACCTTCTCCCATAACCATTAAACTCCAATCACCCTTGAGTCCTCTTTTATTAAAGAATTTTCTAGATGATTTATGTACAACATCCTTTGAGAGGCATTTAGTTTGAAGCCCTAGTCATCTAACCTCTAAGATTTACCGAGGAAACATCCCTTGTGAGAATAACATCCAATCACAAAATATCAATAGAGACATCATTGAGGTGATAATGGTGGCTAATATATTTATTGTTATAAGAGATAAGTTGTCTAATGAGTCTTTGCACTAGGCTTGCTAGAATTTTTAGTGACAAGTACTTTACTAAGCACCCCCATATTATCCTCCCTAAGTTCATTATAAATGAATTATTATTATCTTCAAGACCAATATTTACTTTTATGTTCACTATATCATTTTTCACCTTTTGAATCTCAAATGTTTCATTCAAGGTAGTTTCATGAATATGACAATGAAAAGTGATAAGATAGTGATGTTGAATTGTACTTATGCAATATATATTGATTCAAACCCTACTCGTTTTCCATTTTCATTTTATATGACTCTATTACTTAGATTGTTAATATAATTCATTTATCACCGAATTTAATTTTAAATGTTGTTTCAAAATTATTCTAACTAGTAATAAATCGAACTAAAATATTAAAATACCTAATAGTAGGCTTACTTTCAAAAATATATAAACAAGTTGCAAACCACATCATATTGTGCATTCACGAACTTAAAAAATATAAAATTATTGGTAGTTAAATTTGGAAAAAAAAATAATTACGTGTTTGGTAAGTTCATGAAGTTGACTTAATAAGGCCAAAGAGTCTCATGTTATCCTAAGAGGATGGTTATAATTTACAATGATAAAAAAATAACAAAACATTGTTGATTCTCTATTGTACATTTGAATTTAAAATTAAATTTTAAAGACACAAAAAGAAAATAAGGAGAAGGAGGTATATGACTGGGTTTCAAGGATTTATTCAAGAACATATGCAACCAAATCAATTAAGGTATTTAGTGTAGACTTCTTCAATCAAATTTGCATCCATATAGGCCCTGCTATATCAAATAAACTCATGTCAAATCAATAATTCACCAATTTGACAAGCATAAGCTCAAGTAAAGTAGAGAAAATCTTCGCCATATCAAGTTGTGATAATGTACTATATCTTCAAATCTATAATTAAATTACTTTTTAAGTTAAAACAATGAAAATTCTTGATTTCTAAACTCAAATTTAGTACATTATATGTTAGGTTCTAAAAGGTGCTCAATTGAAATTTCTTACATGTAAGAGCTCTATCATAGTTTAGAATTTATCATAATTGATGATTATTAGGTGAACATTGGACAAATGTGTAAAAGAGGGTATTGTAAACTATATATTTCTCTAACTAAATGCTACACCTATATATTTTGAAGCAGAAATATTGCAACTAATGATTATTAATGGAATGGTCGACAAACATGTAAAAAACGACCATTTGAGAGTGCATTGTAAATAATATTTTTGGCTAAATACCAAAAGCTACACAAAAAATCTGAAAGAACAAATATATAAAAGATGATCATTTAATGATATGTAATGTTCATTTGTACTATGAGAGTTTGCAATGTTTTTTAGGTTTATCATATCAAATTCAATATGGTTCATTTTTTTAGGTTTAGCACCTTCATAATTCAATATGGTTCAAAATAAAAATCTAGTAAAACACATAAGGAGAGTGGAAGAATGCAGGATTATAGATTTAGATTAAGTACCAATTAGGGATATGTGGTTAGTACATGATTTGTAATTATTATGGATATCAAATAGAGAAGATCCATAAGGCATAACACCCAAAACTGCTTAAAACAAATGATCAAACATATTTTTCAGTACGCCATAACCATCCGAAAAAGGTTATAAAGCCACAAAGTTTGTAATAATGTATCACATAAACCAAGGACAAAATTCATGAAATTATACAACAATTGTTTTCAATAAAGCAACCAATCATTCCAAAACCTGCCATTGCTAGGTTTATTATCAAGAAATAATAAAAGTAGTGGAGAGATCATATGCAATAAGGAGAGTATATGTGGTACACAGACTGTGATTACAAGAAAAAATAATATCTCCTCCAAATATGCTGCTATCCAATATTTTCCAAATAGTAGTGATTCTACCTCCAACAAAAATCAATCCAATGGTGATCAAACCATTTACATAGGTGCTCTCTTTATAACTCTATATAAGATAGAAACTAAAATGAATCCTAAAAATCATTTCATGATATCTTGAAGCTCTATATCAAAGAGAAGGCAAAATGACACCTTGTTGGCTTGTATGGGCCTGACCCAGGTTCAGAGATGATTTAGCCAAACAAATCCCAAAACTAGAGGCCTTTTTGGCAATAGTCTGTGGTGTGCAGATTGAGGTCTCACCTGAGGTAGTATGGGAGGGTGCTAGAACCAGGTTTTCACACCCTAGAGATGTATGAGGGTTTTTGGCAGTTCAGGTCTGACCCTACATGCACGTTGCTTCATGTAGCTATTTACCCCTTGCAGCCTATGATGCTGCCTTCGCATAGCCTAGATCGCGGTGTGATGAGGTTATTACCCTAATCCCTTCGTCTTACTCAGCTGCAGAGCCTATTCTGACTACTACGAATCAAGACTCAGACTTACAGACTCAAGCCTCTTTCAGACCTCCATTATTCATTCTCTATTTTTCTTCTTCCCTTTGAAATTTATAGCCTTTCTCTATTTATACAATCCCATGGTCGACGGACCATGCGTAGGCCGACATTACTTTATTCTAATTTACATAACTTAGGGAGGAGAACCCTATGAATCAACCATCTACTTCACACTCCGCACAATTCATGGAGTATTTACAATATCTTTGACCAAAACTTGGGCTTTGAGCACCAAAATCATGCTGCGGGGGTATCCGATGCCCAACACACCTTAATCTCTGATGCCCCAAGTACAAAATTCATAACTCTTTAAACAATAGGATTGTGTTGCTTCCAGGACCTCCCATAAGAGGTAAGCCAAAAACATCAAGCATCGAAGTCCTAAATTGATTTACTCGATTGTGACAACCTAATTCCTAAGCTTGAACCTCATAACTTTCTCAAAGAATTTGTCTGCAGTTTCATGGAAGTTCTTAATTTGGCAAATTCGTATAATCAATTCTTTTAGTTTTGCGTTGTATTTGACTAAGGACAGTAATGTCATCATTTTCTATTTAGCATTAAAAGGTGACCTCACTGTAATCAAAATCGTTTCTAGTAAGGGTATGGTGAACAAGGAGTCCAAATACAAGATAAAAAATACAAATTTGGAAGAAAAGAGTAATACAAAATTTTCATTGAGCTTTCCATTTTTCCAACAAAAACAATAACAAAAAAATAAAATGCAAAGATGACAACCATTATCCCAAACATTATGTTATAATTTAGAGATGAACAATCTTACTTGTGCCAAGATTTTTCTTTGTGACAACGCATCAAACATGGCACCATGTGCCTTAAAATTGGTTAATCTTGGATGGCTATTGAAAAAATCAACAAAGTTTATCTCAAGAAAGGGTTGCAGTCTTTTTGAATCTCTGCTAAAATCAATTTTCATTACCAAATTCTTCACATCAGCTGCTGATTGCAAAAATGTGTTTATAGCATCCCAACACCACTGCACTCCCTGAATCGATAGATACTCTAAATACTTCAACCTTATTTACTTTGCCTAGGAAATACAACAATTTGAAATATTAAAAAAACAAAATAAGTGAGAAATCATAATAAAAATATGCATTTAAAAGAAAATGAAATGAAATAGAAGAACCGAAAGCAAATATGTAAGAGCATCTTAAAACATAATCTATAAACTTGCATTGTTTTCTATTGAAAGCAACCTTAGGGAGTGAATTCCGTTTATATGAATCCAGGAAGCTCGTTGATTTTCAAAGGATTGAAGTTTGGGAGTAGTTATGTTGATAGAGAAATCACCTATAGCATAAAAATCCAATCTAAACTGCTTTAGAAGTTGTAAATCAATGATCACCACTTTGACACCATCACGCCCTAGAAAAGCTAAATACATTAGCATCAGACAAGCATGGATGTTGTTGGATAAAGAAAAATCACCTGTACAAATACCAACAACTTCCAATGTATGAGGGCTCATGAAAGGGCTCCAATTTGGTGCTTTTGATAGATGAACACCTCGTAACTTGAGGCTTTGAAGATGAGGCAAGGAACAAATGTAATCAATCTTAGTGGGAAAATTAGGTACACGACATCTTACTACAAGATTATCTAGTCGAAGTTCCAAGTGCTTCAATGAATTTCATGTGTGTGAAACCAAGCTCGTAAGCTATTCCAAGAAAAATGGCAAGAAACAATTAGCCCTTCCAATGCAGATGTTGAAAATACCATGTGGCTTACAACAACATTGTCTCTCTCCATTTTTTACTAACACAATAGGACATGGCCACATCTTTGGAATTCTTCACAAATGCGAGAATGTGTTGAATTATTGCATCATGAAACACATCCATAATCCCCCTCAAAGGATCATAATCGATATCCATGGTGTTAGCCATTGCAAAGGTTGTTTTTTTGTCACAAACACCTATCAGGAATATGACCATAAACCAGAAATTTCAACCTCCTAAAGGCCAATCCTTGGATATATATATTTTATTGGTCTCTCCCCCTTCAATCATATAAATGAAGAATTTCAATAGGAAGCCTAAATGAAATCTCAAAAGCCCAAAAGGGCATAAACTACAACTCTAAGAATAATTAAATCACAAACTCCATAGAATACATTGAGATTGATATCGTCAATGTATGAGGAAAGTTCAACAAATTTGATGAACCTTTTTGAGCCAATACCTGATTTTTGTAACAAAATTCTTTTAGAAACCCTTTAAATTTCTCCTAAAATTTATTCCACTCTTTTAAGCTTGGATATTAGATCTAGGGTTCAGACAACCTTAAAATGACAAACAAAATTAATCCTTTAGTGCAAAATAATAATGGATGTGTCTATGATGACTCATATCCAAAACCCATATATTAGATAAGAATAAATAATACTAATTAATAAATGACATAAAACCCATAAAAATTGAAGCCTAAAACCACTGAAAGGAAAAATTATTGACGAAGAGGATTTTCACACTGCAATACATGCACTGACCTGTGATTTCACCTGTAAACCTATTTGTGTATTTTAAACAAATAATGCAATGGAAAGATTGAACAAATTTTTTTTAGAAAACAAACAGATGCAATAGAATGCTACTTACCCAGAAGATATTGAAATAGTGATGTGGTCAATTCTATTGGATACTTACAATTCAAGCGCTATGCAGGGAGGTCAGCGAGTTCTGGAGAAGCAAGGAGGTAGGGAGGTTGAGGAGTTCTAGTGCGACTCGATTTTTTGTCTGGTTTGGAATTAAAGTCACCCACCCGCCACCTTCATTACATTAATGAGAAAAGTAGGTGGGCCCTGGCTAGACGGAGGATGTCACCGATCAGATCCAAAAGATTTTGATTCTGACAGATTCTGACATTCAAATCAGAAACAGAGCATGTTGAAGGGGTTGGAGGAATGCAGCTGGAGCCGTAAGATGTTCTGGGTAGGAACAGAATTCAGGAAATTCCTCTACCTAGATAAACTACTCCTTGGATGGCCATAGTGCTCACTACACGCCGCAAATGGAGCTTTGCCATTAATCTTCATTGAAATGTAATCATGGACAAAATGAATTGTACAATCTACAAAATGCTCTATATTTTACACCATGTGGTGTAGTAAAATATGCCCGTGCAAAATATATTGCGGCGTAATAGCATTTTGTGTTTATG
>APFE031714034.1:0-72097 GCA_000404065.3 Pinus taeda
TTCTTGATTTTAGGAGCTCGATCTTGAAATGATTGTAACTCTGTACTTGCAGATCTTTAAGTTCTGAAACTATGACCTGTAGTAGTCCTCTATGTCCTCTTTCCAATGCCACCAGTCTTATCCCAATTGGATTCTCCAATGAAGAGTTATGGCAATTCTCCCACAGTGACCTGATTATAGACTAATTGAGTATATCGAACTTGTATGAAGTGCCACGTGTCACTGTTTCAACCTTTGACTCTGGAAAATATATAAATGAAAGCTAAAGTCCGTCCTCTTTCTGTAACTTCTTACGAAATTTCAATCCGATGCTCAGAAAGAAAGGTATGACTATTTTCCCCAGGTCACCTGTTTTGAGTGTAATTCAGGAGTCTGCAAAAAGGCCAACTTCCTCAGATCATATCTCCGAAAATATCGTGCGAAAAGCTCTGAAATTCGGACACAAAGTTCAGCACCAATTCTTCTCAAATGGTTTTTTTTTTGCAACTTCTGAAATGTCACAGAAAAACGTTATAGCGAAAATTCCACGATGACCTGTTTGGAGCAGCGAAACCCTAGAATCCAAAGCTCTGATACCAAATGTTATGAAACCAGCTCAAGAAAAGATAGAAAAGATAGATCAACGACTTAGAATTCAGCCTCTTCGAGGTGGCAAACCTCCTTTACTACAATCTAAATTGAAGCAATTCTCGATGATACAGAAATAGGCCTCACTTCTATATATAGGGGTCAAGGGCTGCATAACATAATCAGAGCCGACATAACAATAATAATGTAAGGGCACAATAATAACAATAGTGGGCCTCTATGGGGCACAATAGTAACAATATGGGCAATACATGGGTAACATCAATATAATAAGGGGGTTGTACTAATAACAATAAGGGGTTACACTAGTAGTATAGGGGCCTAACAGTGATAAATCATATTTATCTTAGTGTAAAGAAATAATTCAAATATCATGTACTGCAGCGCTTCTATCTACACGAAATACATAAATATATTGAATAAAAAAACCCATGATACTATATACCTAAAGGTAAATTATTCAAGTTATAGTTGTAAAGAAATGATGGTGATCATATCATCCATCAAATCCTTACAAACACCAAGATAAGAATATAAAAAAATAAAAATAAGCACATAATGAAATAAACACATAATTCTTGCATATAATAATGTTTCTTATGAATGGTACAATAATTTTGTAAATGTCATATACTCCAAATTCAACCTGCAATCAATCAAAGAAACATCATATCTTAGATACTCGAGATAGTATATATTTTTAGGAAGAAAGCCAAATTAAATAATATACGAACAATTTATCCTTTGATGATGTTCATTTATTTAAATTATTCTATGTACCATAATATAAAAAACAAGAAAACAATAATAAGAGAAAATACATATTAATTATCAAATTCCATAAAATTTACATAGTTCTTGAATTTGGTTTACACAACATGTTTCTAGGAGCCATAGTAGCATAAGTCTCATTGTTCCTCAAAGCTTATCCCCTTTAATGACCATTTACATTATTTTCATCCTTAGGGAAGTTAGTTTCCAATTTAGTTTCTGTAAGTTATTTAAATAAAATGCTTAATATTATTATTAGTTAAATTAATAATTTCTTTCTCACTAAATGAAATACATAATCCTTTTACTGAATTGCTTTTGTCCAAATCTTCCACTCAACAAGTTTTAAAACGTCCTCATTACTCGTCTTGCATCGTAGAAAAACAAAAAATAGTTTTAATAGTGAAGTAAATTTAATGATAGATAATTAAAATATTTCCTACAGAGATAAAATTAGTGAGAGAAATACATTAACACAACAACAATAAAATGTAAATAATGCACAAATTATTTATTGAATTGAGGCTTTTGTGATCCATATCATTTAAGAGAATTTTTTTAGCGTAAATCACATGATATTTCATTTGTCAACGCATTTTGAACCAACCAGTGTGGTTCATCGTCAGGACAAGTTGAAGAATCAGATTTAGATTGCATGTTAAATAGACAGAGCAGAACATCCAACGGCTATAATCTTTGACGAGGCAACAACTATATTGACTAAACAAATTGCTATAATAGACCAGGAAATGGCTAGACTTTTTTTTAATATTGTAATTTTTATATAAAAATATGTTCTTATTAGTTTATATTTAATAGCATTTAGTTTATGCTATATACTAATTATTTAACTTAAGTAATATAAGGAAAATAGTTTCTTTTTGAATTCATTCTATGAGAATATATTTTTATTGGTTTATTATAATTCAACTTTTTAACAATTAAATAAACAATTTTAACAATAAAATAAACAATTAATATAATTAAAATTTAGATGTTTAAAGATTTTTCTTAAATTAATTTATTTTAATATTGATATTTATACAAACATTTATAATAAAAAGTAAAAGAAATATAGAATATTTAATACCTTCTTATATATATTTTCATAGTTCCTATTTATTTTTAAATAGTGTAACTAACTAATAATTTAATAATTATTGAGATCCTTAACTTTATTTAAGAAATTATTTATTCTCGGAAAATCTCAATTTTTAGGAAAACCCCAACCCAATGAAATTTCATTATTCTTAGCCAAAATCACGCCAACCCGGCCAAGTGAGGCTTCCCTGCTCACCTCCTTGTCCTACATTACAATGAAGTCTTCCCAACCTTTTATAGGCTCGATTACATGCAATACCATGGGAAGAAAACCATGGGTACATAATACCTTGTGCCCAAAAACCATTAATGTTAGACTTGGTCAATTTTGACTCTATCTCCGAGTCAAGTTTACCTAACATTCCCCCCTTAAACTTGACTTGACGTTCTTTGACTAAATCGAGCCTATCTTTCCAAGTGAGTCAACCTAACTCACTCTAGCCCTTACTCGACTCAAAGTTTATACCATGGTATACGTTAACCAAGCATGCTTGCTATCACCTAGGTCTAACCGAGACTTTACTAAGAAATACCGAGGGGTACACATGCCTTATCAAGTCTTACAAGAATATGCCCATTTACATGCAATAAATTTTGACTCCATTATAATATTTTTTTATATCTTTTCATTATTGCTATCCTAACCCATCCTCTCCCCTTATGGGCCACATTTTCATGATCCTCAATAAAATCTCTAGGCAATTGTTTCTCAACACTTTTCTCATTTTTTAAAATATGAACTCTCATACAGAGATGATATTTTTCCCCATCACGAGTGGTTGGATTACAAGACAGCTTCATCTTTGTGCACCTTTGCATCACTTCCTGAATTCCATGTTGCCTATAGATTCTATCTTATATGAAGTCTCCAATCAAACCCTTTATTGAAATTCCCTTCTTTACATAGTGTGCCCCATTTTCCCTGCAATCTATTAAACCCCATCGTACTTCTTTTTGTGAACAACATACTGAGAAGAAAATTTGGTCTGGAAACGTCATGTTGGAACCCAACTACTCCATTAGCTCAAACATCATCCTTGCCTCCTCAACCTTACTCTCTTTCTATACTCGCCTCCTCAACCTTACTCTATTTCTAGGCAGGAGCTCTCGGAGCCCAAAGAACCCAAAATTTCCCATTAGCAATGGATCATTTCGAAATTGTTGTTTCCTAGGAAAGCATCATCAGATCTTCAAAATCCAATCAGCTGATCTGGTCCATACTTCATTGAAACAAATGTTTTCATGGTGGTCACCTTCCTCACCATCACTCGCATCTCGCCATGAAATCTAGTCACAACTCCTAGCAACTAGTTGTTGATATCTATGATTCTAACCCCAGCAAAAGCACATGACGTTAGCTGACAGCTAGCCATTATTGCATTAGTGATCACACAAACTGAGAATGAGTTTGTATCGGTTCATTTCTCATGCACATTTTCAAATCCTCCTACAACGATAGTGTCACTTAAGCTTCTTACCAAATGCCACCCATGAGATACACCCTCAATCTCATCTCTCCTTGTTATCGGGAAATCTAGTTTCTATCCAGAGCTGCTAGTCCCACTGCGACATGTAGCTATCTTAGAAACAAACAGATTAAAGTTACTTACATTTCCTTTACGAGAAGTAGATAGGAGAGGAGCAAAGAATACCAACCTCAATCTTTCGCTTGGTTCCCTTCTTGCTCCTTCTCCTCTCTGACAAATCTTTGTCGCTCTTTCCTTGACCACTACGCTTCAAAGAGTACCTGTAAAGTCAAATTAGCATAATACCTTCAAAGTGCAGAGATCTACAATCATAAACAATATAGGACCAGATATATATTGACCACACAAATGCATATATTATCAGACATACAAGAATGTGGAGGAAAACTTGAATAGGTTTACTGATGTAAAGATTAGAAGAGAGGATTACAACCCACTGATCTGACCCAATGTCATCCTCCTAGCATGAAAGCCCTTCTTCACCTCATGAAAAGCTTAGAACACCCAACATTATGATATTCCACCAGGAAACCAACAACACTTCCTTACTAGATACAAGATTCCAGCCTCTTACCTCTGGATCTCTGGGATGCAGGATCCATATATAGATATTTGCAGAGGTGTGATTCAGCTCTGGGTTTCTGATTAGTGTCATTCCACTGATGTTCTTGGCTCCATTTGGAGATTTCATTGATCTCTTACTCATCCTTGGGCAAATTCAGAGAGGCAAGTGTCATATGAGAAGTTTCTAGAAGATTCCTTGATCATCCACTTAGCAAACTGTCTCTGCCATTTGTCTATTCTCACTCATCGCACCCTAAAGAAGGAATTTTTAGTATGCATCACACCTCCTGTGTGTAGTAGGTGCGACACATCATACCCTGACGATGGAGCAAGTGAGATGATCCAGTTTTGACCAGTTCTGAGTAGTTTTTCATGGAGAACTTCTGGGAGATGATGTAATCAACTAACCTTGTTCCTTTTTATACCTTCTAATCAACTAACTTTGTAGAAGGCCTTGGTTTATGGACATATGTGATTGGGGTTGCAATGCCCAAATATGTCTATAATAATTGCCCCCTAAAGTGTGAGGTCGTAAATCTTTTGATGTCGGGTGAAATTCTTTATGATGAGGATCCGAGGTTTTTTGAACTCGAAGGTGACCTATAATAAGATACAATACAAGACATTATCTTCATAATATTTTCATGATATAGCTAAGGCGGGCATTCCCATGCTCAACTTTATAAATTCATTCTCATGTACATAGGACAGACAACCGTCTGTGTGGCAGACTGATCATTCTGATAGAGCCATCATCCTTTGATTTGGATGATCATCTGTGCAGTAATGATGTACACTTGATGTCTTTATTTTCTTGAATATATCACAGCCCGGATGGATGAAACTAGATCCGGGGTCTTCAAACTTGTTCAATCTTCACCTGAGGTACAAGTCGATCCATGTGAAAAGATGTTCTGGAGTTGAACATGGAAAGACATCGCTTGATTACCAGCCAATGATGTAAGATATTAACAGGCGCAAGAGGAATCACCAAAAATGATGATGACCCTCAAGTTATGATAGTACAACTCACGTGGTGTGAAAAAGGGACTTGGTGTCGAACACCACACAAAATCTTTCGGTCGAAGGACATTGATGTAAACCTATCACTAGAAGTGAGAAACTTGCCATTAAGGCATGCAAGATTCAAAGTACTGAAAGGGTTGTTCCTAGGTCGACTTCTTGGATAATGAGTTGTCATCGAAAAGAAGTGACCCATCGTAGGAGGGCCTTAATCAATCCCACATCTACGACACAAATGGAGAAAATGACTTTGTGGAGGTGAAAATGATTTGATGATACAGGGTTCAAGGTGGTGGTCATGAAAGAATGAAGCGTGAAGGTATTGTAGTTGGTGAGACACAAGCTGGGTTGGTCCCTGATTGACTTCTCTTGAACATATCGGTGACACTGAAATGGATTGGTAGCGTTAACCCCAAAATGGATGGTATGATGGACCAATGGTAATATGACCGGTGAACAGAATAACCCAACCTGACTCAATCATGGTGACATAGTGAAAATGTCATGTTCAAGAGGGACTTGCTACCAATAAAGTTTCTTCAAGTATTCTTCCCAATTTTCCCCAGTCTTTGCTGACTAGTACCTCTTTATTTTTATCAAGCTTGAGGAGGATAACATATGCTTTTTCTATAATTTTCCCTTTGGGAAAATCCGTCACTATGTTTTAACGAGCCTAGCGACAGTGAAACTCGTTCTTGTCTCTATGGACAAGTTTGTCACTATTGGTTTTAACGAATTTAACGACAAAGATAACTCGGTCCTTTTTCAATTTTAGAGAGTCTGAGAAGGGACGGAAAGGAAACTCCAGTAATCCTTTTTTGTCATATAACCCCTTTAGTCTGAAGAAAGTATAAAATAATACGAAAGGGATGAATTTTTGAAAGTTTTAATGAGCCAAACAAAACAAGCGCTTGATCTTTTTGTGTAATAATCCCTCAGGTCCAAAGGGATTAAAATCTAGAGGAGGGATAGCACTTCCGATAGCTTTAACGAGCTAGAGAGGCCAATTGCTCGACAATCTTTTCATATTTTACGAGTTATATGAAAAGAGCTTAAAGGAGACTCATTTTTGAGGAACGAGTGATATTTTCGGGTAACTGCTAATTCCAAGTAAGGTTTGGAATTTTCCAATCACGACAGTGTTACAAGGATGGCTAATAGAATCACTCGTCATAGTTGTTCCTAAAAAGGGTAAACAATCAAATGGAGGCGTATGATCGGCTAAAGCAGAGTGGAGGTGATAGTAAGAACACGACCAAGGCCAAAAATCTGATGATAATGTGTTCACAATGGTTATTTACCGAAGGTGGGTTCATTTTTTAATGAGCTTAAACTATGGTGGAGCATATGCTCATTCTTAGGTTTAATTTTTAACGAGCTTGAACTTTGCATAAAATTGCTCGTGGCGGGTTTATTTTTTAACAAGCTTGAACCCTGCAGTAACACTACTCATGGCCTGGTTTATTTTTTAATTAGCTTGAACCATGTGACAACATATGCTCAGATTCAGTTTCATGTTTACACAAGCTTGAAATGAAAAACTATGCTTGTTATAAGTCTGCATGCCCCCAGCATAATAACGCAAATCGAGGTGCATGCCCCCCAAGCGTCATTGCATTCAACATGGTGGTTGGAATGAAGGTTTACCTTTGAGATCTTTGAAAGCCTTGACTTGGATTTTATGAGATCATAATCAAAGACTCGATTCGGAAAGGGAGTTTTTTCATTTTTTAATGAGGTTGATACAATAAAACAACTATCCTCATGACTCCTTGTTTCATTTTTTAACGAGGTCGACACAAGATAAGAACTGTCCTCAGAATCCACCATATTTACAATATTTAATAGAAAATCAAAAAATGAAGGACGATTAAGGTCACTGGAATAATCTTCGTGGTAATTCGAAAGATGGGAACGATGGTGGTGATATTCCCATGGTGCCTCTCCTATCATCATTGACTAAATGATTCCTTTGTCTGTAGAATGTACATGTGACCAAGGATCTGAAGAGATGTGATATTCCTTTGACCTATCTATCCAAACACTTGATAAGCGTTGATTTGGGTTTGCCCCCTGTTAGCTTCCTACTGGAGCAGGTTACTCATATTTCATGATTGACATTTTTACAGGCCAAATATGTCATACTTTGCATGCTGCAATGCTCCATATTTGCTCACAGACACTAAAAAAAGAGGCCATGAAAAAATGCTAGTCAAAGTTCAACTTCTACATTCCAATTTTGAAGAATTATTCCATTTTTGTAGAATTTCCAGCTAAAGGGAGGTCCAAACAGCTTAATCTTGGTCTCCCTAGGTTTCAATTTCCTATTTTAGAATATAGAGAATGAATATCTGTCCAAACAGTTTAATCTTAGCAGATTCTTAGATAGGTAGAGAATCAAAGGAGCCCAACTTCTTAATCCGGGCCCTTAGAAGAAATAAGGGTAGTTTGTAGATAGGAAGACATAAAAAGAAAAAGTTGAAAAGCTGGGTCTGCAAGTCTAAGTGCACCCAAACAAAAAAGAAGAAAAAATGTTAGGTAGGTAGGCTGGGTAGGTAGTTTTGTAGTTGCAAAATCATTGATTGTGGTCAGTTTTGTGTTTTCAAGTGTTATATTCATCCAAATCACAGTTAGCAGGCAATTCCCATTCTGAACGACTTCAAGCGAGGCATGTCTAACTTCCCCTTCTTCTCTCCCCTAAATCATTTACTAACTTCCCCTAAAGAGGTCAAATTCTGCTTGATATCTCTTAGTTCATCATTTTCCATATCATTTGCCTTGGTAAAGATCTGCTTTACTCAAGGGGGTCCATATTTTGTCCATAAAGTTCTATTTCCCCTTAAAGCCTAAGATCTCTGAGACTTAGCACTCTTCTTGTCATTTTCATATTAAATACTGACATTATTATGCAACTCGCTATCTATTTCCCATCCCCCTACTAAAACTACATTAATATTTCCCCTATGTAAATATCCCCTCCCTCTAGTTGAAACATAACCATAAGTTTCTCCTTGGGAATTACTAAGTCACCTGGACCTTAGTAAGAACCCTCGTCTCTGCATAATTTTACCTCCAAGGTGTTTGGACTCCTTCCAAAACACAAAAACCCCACTCCAAATTCATTTGACCCCCCCCGCTCATTGCGTTCTTTGGGATTTATTAATATCCAAATAATAAATAACCAAGCACTGAAACATTAACCCTTAACCTAAAGTTTAAAACCCACCTGCGCCGTGAAAAATATAACATTTAACGCATGCGCTCTTTCACTAAACTCCGCGCTTTTTACCCTCCCATCCACCATCGGATCAGCCCCCCGAGATCCAACAACCCTTGTTCATATCGAGTTCCCTCTTGTGTGGGCACGTTAGCACCTGATGTCTGACGGTTTTACCAACGTACACCGGGATAGCTGGCGACATCCCATTGCATTGGGCCGCCCCTGACAAAAACTGCCTCCGTATCAAAAGTGGTCTGATGCATGACCAAAATCGCCCTCCCCTCGCGTGACAGGAGCGCCGCGTCACCCTGCCACATCACCTCCACCTCACCCCTTTCTTCCTGCGCCTGGCCCATGTCACCTTGCTACCGTGTCCCGCCACGTCACCCTGCCGTACTGCCATGTCACCCTGCTGACGTCATCATGCTGACATCATCACCATACCAAAGGACCCCACTGCTGATGTCATCCGCCGTACCGCTCACGTCATGCTGACGTCAGAAGCCAAAAACGGGAAAAACGCGCAAGCACAAAAGTCAAGCTTCGGAGCCCCGGATCGAAATTACAAGATAGTTTTCGATGCGCAATTAGCGCACATCGCTACGGGAAAAAGGCCATATTGGAGAATATTCAGGGAATCTTTTGATTCCTTGGACATTTTTGCACCGAAAAAGGCAGAAAAAGCCCGATTTTGCAGTTTTGAACGCATTCGAAGATAGAGAGAGACCCGGTTCAGATTTCAAAGAGTATCAGAGCAGATATGAAGCCAAAATGCATGTCAAAGAGTATCAGTGTAGTGGAAAAGTGTATCATCGGAGATCTTCTTAGGGCTCGAGGCGATTGAAGCATTAAAAGAAAACCTTGAAAGTCAAGAAGTAGTTAAGGAACCATTCAAAGCTCACCAGCATAAATGAGTGATTTGGGGAAGAGGAAGAAGGGGGGAGTTAGACATGCCTCGCTTGAAGTCCTTTAAATGGAAAATTCCCTCCAACTTGTGATCTGAATAGATATGACACTTTGAAAACATGAAATGGATCACATAGCTTGATTTCTGCAACCACAAAGCTACTTACCCAGCCTACTTACCTAGCATTTTTTCTTCTGTTGGTTTTGGTGCACTTGAACTAGTAAACCCTGACTATCCCTTTTTCTTTTGACTGCCCTCCTATCTACATCTACGCTTATTTCATCCAGGGGCTCAGATTAAGCTGTTGAGCATCCTTGCTTCTCTACCTGTCCAAGAATATGCCAAGATTAAGCTGTTTAGACCGATAATGATTCTCTATATTCTACAACAAGAAATTGAAACCTAGGGAGACCAATATTAAACTCTTTGGACCTCCCTTTAACTGAAAATTCTTCAAAAATGGAATAGCACATCAAAATTAGAACACAGCAGTGGCATTTAGACTAGCACACTCTCATGACATCCTTGTTTGGCCTCTGTAGCAAATATGGAACATTGCAACATGCAAAGTATGACATATTTGGCATGTAAAAATGTCAATCATGAAAGATGAGTAACCTGCTGCAGCAGGAGGCTAACATGTGGAAAACAACAATAGTTGTTTATTTGAACGAATGGTGGAAAATAAAAATGTAGACGAATGTTGGTGGTGAGATGTTTCAAAATGGAACACCTTCGATGTAAATATCTGTTAATATTGAACACTAATGTATAAAGTAGAAACTTGCGAGAGGGAATTACAACTACAATCAGTCTAAAAAATGTATTCACAAGCTTGGTTGGTCTTTCTAATCTGTTGCAAAAACGGGCCATATATCTCAAACAACATTTCTATCATTCCTATACTTATTTATGTTTATTCATCTTGTTATCCCTTTTGGTTAATCCCTCTGCTAATATTCAGTGAAGGGCTACAATTGTTAGTTGAATGACTTCAAAAGGTGGCAGTCTGTAATGGTGCAACATTCATTTTGATTTTATGCATTGTAAAATACTAAGTGGGGGCTGTAATTTTGTAGAATTTGTAATGGAACAGTAGGGGATGTCCGCTGATGTGTTTCAAAAAGCCTTTTTAGCAATGAAAGTGGGGTTTTTTTCTCTTGTTACAGAGGCATGACCTACAAATCCACAGCTTGCAGTAGTTGGGTCTGGTTGTTTAATAGGGGTGCTTTGTGGTGGGATACTTTATGTTTCCAATCTGGGAGATTCTAGTGTTTTTTTGGGACTACAAGAGAAATTTATGCCATGAAATTGTCAATGGAGTATAATACAGGTATCGAGACTATGAGGCAAGAGATACAATCTTTGCATCCAAATGACTATCATATTGTAATTCTAAAGCAAGTGGTTTGGTGTGTGAAGAATATCAATGAGGTACATTTAGTCTCTACTTAATTTATTGTGTTAATAATTGACAATTTTATATCTTTGCTATCTTGTTGTTACATACATTTAGTATGGATTTGGGCTGGATGTAAATTTTTTAATTCTTCTTTATCTATAATACTGCAACTTGCTTGAAGATTTTTCATGTTCTACTATGTTACTTCCTTGTAAATGATTTCGTTGAATAACTCAATAGTGGAGAGGTTACCTTAATTATGTATTAAAAAAAATTAAACGATATGTCTAGCTTATAAATCATCATCAAAATAAATGACATGTTATAGAGAGTCTTATATTTTGTGACTTTTGTGTGTGTTTTGGCTAGAAAAGGAAATTTTCATGATTGTTAAATCATAGTAAATCTAGATATCTACACAGCTATGCATGTAATCGATAATAGAACAAGATATCAACACAATAATTCACTTCTTTTTTCAAACAACTAGGAAATAAAAATATCATCCAACTTTGTTTGGGAGAATGGATTTGTTCAATGGGTTACTCACTATTGCCAATAAATTCCTCTTTTAGCTCTCACAAATATTCAGCGAGATAAGGGATTTTCACTAATATAGGCATGGCAAAGATAGGTGTATTTTTAGGGTCAAAGTCTAGAAACCAAAGTTTTAAAATGAGATGAGACTTATCACAAAACTAAGGGCAGTCCTTCAAAGTTTGAGATGTGTTCTATCAATCAGATTTTTGAACTATATGATGTAAAAACTTCTAGAACAGAAATAAAAGTGACAACTTGGATCCAATTTACTTGTATTGAAGACACAACATCTGCTTAGGGCCATATTCCATTAAATCTGTTGATCAATAGGGCCTGCATGATTATGGATTTTATAGTGGTCATGCCATTATGTCTTGATAATTTGTTTTAAGTCAATGTCTATATATGAAATTTCAAGCACTGCGACAACGCACATAATTCATTGAAGGGTGCTACCTCAATGGAAAAGCACCTACCTTACTAAGTAGAGGGTTCGTTGTTCGATTGCCTTATGCCCTAACATGAATTTATTAATGATATTGTAGTTTTTTTAATTAAATACTTTTTTATATTGATTTATTTCAATGGAGAGAAATTTTTCTAGATTCATTATTTTATGTTGTCTCTAAAGAGACAAAAGTGATATTGTATTGTCTTTAAATATAATTTTTTATTATCGCTAGAGAGACAATAACTAGGATTAAAGACATATTGTCTCTATAAGGACAATATGTCTTTAATCCCAACTATTGTCTCTGGATAGAAAAAATGAAATTGTCTCATAAGAGACAATAATGATTTTGCTATATATTGTCTTTATAGAGACAATTGTTTATGACAATAATTTAAGACACCTGCTTAAAGACAATATTTAAGACAATACAAAAGTTTTTTTTTGTCTCAAGTTAAGACAACTTACCTAAAAATTGTCTCATAAGAGACAATAATGCCTGTGTTATATATTGTGTTTATAGTGACAATTGTTTAAGACAATAATTTGAGACACCCTGTCAAAGACAATATTTAAGACAATACAAAAGTTTTTCTTATGTCTCAAGTTAAGACAGTTTACACAAAACTTGTCTCAAATATTGTCTTTAAACCCCCCTTTGTCTAGTAGTGATAATAATATCCAATCAAATTTAGTGTCGTTCGACCCTAGAAAGTAATACACTCGAATGAAGGATGAAAATAAAACACTTTGAGACAACATCAATGAACCCTCAGTTGTCTAGTGGTACATGGCCCTTGGAGATAGCGATTTAGCTTAGTTTGGACCCTTCAAAATCTACACTCGAATCAACTGGCAACTCAATAATGTGATTCCATATTTTTATAAGGGGAAGCATGGCCCTATAATTCTATCATTTTATTTGGCCTCCACGAATCTACAGGCTATCATGGATCCAGTCGATTCCTTTTGTGGATAAAATATTTGACCAATAAATTCATTCTCTATATAATTCAGATCTCATCTGTCCAATGATAATGTTGTTTGTTCCTTCAACTCATCCTATGGGAGAATGTTAATTAACGTTGTGAGAAAAATGGTATAGTTAGCCTTGAGATATAACAATGATGTAACCGACCTTGGTGAATAAAACACTGACACTCTGAAACAATGGGTCAACTTAACATCATTTACTTGGTATTATTTATCACATCTTGAGGTAACGCAAACTTCAGCCCCCTCCTTTAAATTGATCACCTGGTCAAAGCTCCTCTAAGATGGTATTGTAACATATAATTATGTCACTGGTTTAGACTTAATTTTGTCTTGAGAATTTTTTTTAGTTGGTGGACTCTACCTCTTACCAATCATGATCTTCTTGATGCTTGTATCCTCCTAATTATGATGCTACTAATTTTGTTCTTATAGACCCAAATGTGCCCATTAGAATAATTGACTAGGGCATGTCTTCCAACCTAGAAGTTAATGATCTACAACTAGGGGTATGTCTCTATATACCAAATCTAGTAAATATAAGGGTTTACTCTTTTTATTCAATGTCTCTTGGAGTTGGTTAACAATTTATCAATAATTTTGTTGCCTTCTAATCTCTTTCTCCCATTTTAGATTAATATCCTCCTTTGAATACCATGTTTAATACCATGCGTCACTTAATTCCTTCGAAAGGGACTTTCCTTTTAACCCTTATATTATTTATTATTCTAGTCTATTATGATGACTACTTAGTCTTACGACCATTAGCCTATGGGATCTAGATAATGTAAGACTCAATTTCAATTTTATTCTAGAGTAAAATGGGGCATTATAGTCCCCCCTTCCAGAATTTTACTTGCCCTCAAGCAGATCTCATCTAGTACCAGAATCCTAGACAAGCCAATATCGGGCTTTGCAACAACTTGCTGCACCATATGAAGGTTCCCCAATTGAATAGTGTTTCTATCTATTGTAGGCACCCTTGTCAAGTTTGAATGCCTTAACTCTTCATGATGGCCTCTCTACTTCATGATTTTGATATATTTTTTATGCATCCCATATTTCTTGATTTCTCTTCATTACAGATCCTCCTCCTGTTTGGTCTTGCATCTGAATTCTAAGTATCCTTAATTTACTACTACAAACCTTTCAACACAGTTAGTATATGTTTGTCATAATACGTCGCTTGGACTGTGACTTTCTCTGTTCTTTCGAATTAGACTAGGAGTTGATTTGTTAGGTAATTTGTGATAACTCCATATGCTTATGTCCATTTCTACCCGCCATTTATTTTAGTGTAGAAGTATTTGGAGGATCTTGAGTCATACCTTTGAAGACTACTCTCTAAAATTCTTTCATTTTGAATCCCATCTCCATGGTCTAATAGTTTTTCTGATACTTTCCTATGGTGATAAGTCATTGGACTCCCAATACTATGTCCAAATTAGACAAATTCACCATATATAAATCATCAACCATAGTGTCATTTCCCATATTTAACTTTTCCTTTTCAATTTTCTGATTGAAGTCCATGATGTAATCATCAGACATTTCCACGTTAAAACCTCAAAACCCCTTTGTTGTAATTCCTCTTTTTATTATTAATGCCGAGTCAATAAAATTGTGGGTTTACCCACCATCGATTTAGTGACTTTTTTCTTTTGTATGGAGCTTTGAATCTAAATGTGTTGTAACTAGGGACTCCAGGAAGTGTGTCTATAATGCCACCTACTACTACTTTCCTTGGCTTCTCCTCATGTGAACTATACTATCCATCTTTCTACACTTGTCTTACTTCTCTTTCTCCCTCACTTTCGAAGAGAAACAAAATGTAGTGCACTTTTCCATCTCCCTTGTATTTGTGCCCTATCTCTCAAGGCTTCTTGTAGCTATAAAAAAGTTTCTTTCTTCGTATCTCATCCCAATTTATAGAGTCCAACCTACTTCTTTTGGTCTCCTCCTCTTGAGAAGGATGCTTATCTGTAGCCTATTGAAGAGGTGGTGGTTTGGAAGATGCTTTATTTTTAGGTTCCACATCTTCCATCTCCCTTGTCTTTGAAAAGGATTCGTGTAATATTATAGGCTTAAAATCCTTGACCCAACCACATGATGGTTGAAATAACCCTTTGGTCAACAACACCACCAACCGTTCCTAAGAGATATCTATGACTATCATGGCTAATATTTAGAATTATGAAACAAATTTCTCTGGATTCCCTAGCTGTTTCAGTTAGGCAAGGTCCCTAAAATGAAGCTTTGGGTCTCTCTTATCAAACATCTAGATCAATATTTTTGTAATCTCTAGATAGGGTTTGATGCTTGAATTTCCAAGTGTAATTAACTCATGGTACCACAACTTGTGATATTCACCATGCAAATGCAAAGTGGCATAATGGATTACCTATAATTCCCACATGGGATTGAGTTGAATGTATGCATTTCCACACCCAAGCTCTAGTTGAACCTCCCAAGGTGCCATTAAAATTGGGCATATCTATTTTCCTAACATTGTTTTTTATATCATCATTCATCCACCATTTGTTAGAATCTTTTAACCTTCCTCTCTACTTTATGGCGCAATAGTCTTGGAATTACATTTGGCCTTGAAATTTTGCACCCATGCCCTTGTATGCTGTCACGTATTCCAAGAAATTTTCACTCCATCCCTATTGGTTATCTTCTTGTTGTTTTAAAAATTTAGGTAGCGATGCTCTTGATGAAGCCAGTTTCACTAATGGGGGTATGAGATTAATGGAGTTACTAGCCTCTCCATTGTGGTTATCACCTCCTCCAAATTAATTGTGATTTCTATGTGATCCTTCTACCTCGTGATTTTTAGGAGCCTGACTGACCATAATATGTGTAACATTCTTTAGAGTTGGTTGAATCCACCCCATGTTGATCCCTTGTTATAATTTAGGTCATTTCCAACCATACATGCTCTAATTATTGGAGTGACTCTTGTTTCCCTCTAGCTAAATCATTCAAATATTTGCAAATATTCCCCACAAATGATTTTCATGATTCCCCATCTAATATTTTTATCCCTCTTCCTCCTCTTCTTCTTCCTAAAGTTTATGTTTCCCTTACCTTCTAGAAACATTAACAGAAAATGCTACCAAGTAGGTAGGGTGACCAACTGTGATACAACTATCATGATATTTTATTAATTTACCATGGATTTCAAAGATTTTTAATTTCCAAACTTAACATTGCAAAATAAGTCTATGAAATCCATATAAAATTTTAATAAATGGAAGCTTAAAAAATTGAATAAAAAAATGCACTAACTTGCAAGAGCAAGGGGTAAAACCCCAAAAGTCTTTGCAAAGGGAGGAAAAATATTTAGAGAAACATCAATATCACAACTTGGGGTAAAATTCCAAAAGTATTTGCAAAGCGATGAAAAAAATTCAGAGAAACATCAATAGGATAACTTGGAAACAAATTACAGAGAGGAAACATCAATGTACAGTAGAAGTTGACATGGTATAAGTATTGGCTAACCAATGAAAGTCTAACATGACGGGGGATTCCTTTCCCTTGATTCTCCTAAGCATCCCGTACGAGTGGCATACATCCTCCCTAATCCCCTTCATGTTTGGAAACGATCTCAACTGCCATTATCATAGCCTAAGACCCTTTCATTTCGAAAAAACTTCTTGGAATTCTAGCCAATAAACATTGTGGTCCCATCCTTTCTGTAGCCTTGGGTGCATGAGTCAATGACACTAGTTAAGATGACACAACACTTGCACTTACCTAGTCCACATCAATAACAATTGGAATATGTTTTCACATTATCTTAAATTGACAAAAAAAAATCAATGAATGCCAATTGGAATACGTTTTCATATTATCTAAAATAAAAATAAAAATAAAATCACCCACCATACTTCCATGGAGAATTTAAAAAGCAAATAATATTATGCATTTTTACCTTTTTAATAAGTATCATTAAAATATTATATGTATTTTGGGATAATTATTACTAAAATATATTATTTTTATAATTTAAGTTTTCATTGTAATACAAAAATTTAAAATGTCCACCTTAGGGGAATTTAAAAAGCAATTAATGCTATGCATTTTTACCTTTATAATAAGTATCATTGAAATATTATATTCTTTTTCGGATTATATTATTTTTATAATTAAGTTTTCTCTGCAATATAAAAATTTCTTCTAAAATACAGTAAAAATTGTAAATTTTGATTATTTGACTTAGTTTATTCATTAAAATTTCTCTTTGGTTTTACTTTTTTATTATTATTTTATTATAGTGAATTGGTAATTCTCATGAAGTAATGAGACAAGACCTATGATCAAACCTTTCTGGTGTCATTATAAGACTTAGAGTATATCCAACAAAACTCAAACCAACTATACCAATAAGATATAACTTAAAAAAACCAAAATGTCTCAACTCGAACACACTAAGTTCTAGACTTAAAACTATTTTAGCCAAATGTACTACTTGTTTCAAAAGAAGATAAGTAATATATAAACCCATTTGACTAAAACTTTTATATATATATATATATATATATAATAAATATATATATATATATAATATATATAATATATATAAAATATCAAAAAATATTATATATATATATATTATATACATATAAAATCATAATATATATATATAAATATATATTTTATAATATAATATATATATATATATATAATATATAATTATATATAGTATATATAATATATATATATATTAATTAATATAAAAATATAAAATATTAATGATCAATTTAATATACTACAATGTTATTGTATATGCAATTTATTTGACTAGTTTAAAAAAATTTATGAATTAGGTTATATTGATTATCCCCTATCTTGACATCATTCATAGTTCAGATAGCCTCAATATTTTTATGAATGGTTATAAGCAGGCTCATAAAGTGGTCAGCTCATTCATTCTTGACCTATCATTTTGTGCCTCTCCGACATACTCTACCCCATGTAGGCTCTCCTTACTGGTATTTTCTTTTATTGAATTGAAATGAAGATTCGGTAGCATCAAAATATATTTGCAGGCTTCCAATCACAATATTTTTTGTCGGTTAATATGATGAATATCCAATTAATTTCATATATATTTATGAGAAGACACCATCAACGACACGAACTTTTATCTCTATATATTGTACTTAGCCTACCAAAGAAACGAGACCAACTCATCTGGCAACAAGAACTCTGATTGGTGGTTCGGTAAGCAATATCTACGAGGAGCAGAGTCTTAAGGATGGTCGAGTTTAGGTGTCAGAGTGACTTAAGGCCTCGCGCCAAAGAACAATTTATTAAGATTAATGAATATTTGCAGGACCGGCGAAAGAGTGGCACGATATCGCGTTCACAGAGCCTACCGGTTACGACGATGTCGGAGCCAAATGCAGCTGACCAAGTCTCGCAAGTGGCGGCGAAGGAACTTATCGGGCAGCATTTAATATCGGGATCTATCAAACGATCAGATGGCAACCAATGGTTATGGGAAGATACATGGGAAAGTGTGGATATACAGAGGTTAGACGAAGTCAGACAGGCTGGAGAGTATGAATGGCATCCACTGAATTACAGTGGAAGCCCAAACACTATCAATAATGCAATGGTTGAAGACGCTAATGCTGTTTTAGTCCGAAATATATTCGATTGGAGTCGTTCAGATGGATTTGCTTGGGGCCAGCAAATTATATGGAATGGCAACTTTGAAAACTGTGAACGAATCTTGCAATTGTTGGATGAGAATAGCGATACTCCTAATTCTGTGACGCTTGTTTTCGAAGATTATGATCTTCATCCTGAGTTGAGAGAGCAATATATTACCCGCCATACTAAACAACCAATGCTTGCTACTATGGCAGCATTATACTGTTGTGAAATGGTTGATATCCCTCAGGAGCTCGCGGGCACAGGTGATGGTGAGAGTGATAGTTTATTATGTGCAATGTGTCATGAAGTGTTTTCCACTGAAAAACCTGGGCTAAAATTGCGTTGTAATCATCCTTTCCATCCCTATTGTATCTTTCAGTGGTTTTTACGTCGGCTTTCATGTCCCCTGTGCAGACATGAGTGGAAGTAGGTCTCTTTCCCCATAGGAAAACCACAGTTCCCCACTAAATTTTGTATCGTCTGTATAATATTCATTTGGTAATTTAGTTTGAGATGATCGACAGATTCCAGAAAATATTTCGTTCCTTATCATTCTAATATCCTTCCCAAAGCGTTGTAGTTTGTGTTTACAATGTCTAAAACTTCATTTTGAAATTTGGTTGAGTCATGATATCAGTAGATTTCAAAAATAATATGATAGTTTCATTAGATGTTTTGTGATATTTTGCTCTCTCTAGACAAAAGTTAGCATAGGATTATTTATGCTTCACGTAAGTGCCAATTTTTTAAGATTTAAAATCGAATGTAACCGGTTGGAAAATGCACAATTTAATATATATATATTTTCGTTCGTTCAAAGTTATAATTTAAAGTTAATTTCATTGTAAGAATTTTTTAAAGTTATAGCACTTGCTACTTATCACCAGTAAAAACGTTTATTATTATGATTTCCTTTCTACTATATAAGAATTTTATTGGCCATTGATCTGATACATGGTAGGGAAATATGGAAGCTTCAAAATTCTATAGTAGGAGGAATAACATTGAAGGTTTTTTGGTCCACTAGTTTTGGGATTTTCTAGGAGTCTATAAAGAGGAGGGAAACCTTACGGAATGATTTAGTAGTTTTCTTGTATCATTTTGGAAAGATTTTGAAGATTCACGATGATATTTTTTTTATTATAGAGATTGGCTATACACATTAGTTATAAAACCATATTTGATGCTAAAAGGGCTACACAACTAAAATTTGGGGTGTATACTCCACTTTGTCATGAAGTGGTTATGAGGATTTATTCATTATCAGATATGGATACATTTGAGGATTTTATCTCTTGAAAGAATAATTCTTAAGATTTTATAGTTTCTCCTTATAGTTTCTCTTTATAGTTTCTCCTTATAGTTTCTCTTTATAGTTTCTCTTTAAAGGAAAAGATTTTTTTATTGCTTTCTAAATTATATAGCAATTTCTAATAGATTTTTGAGGGCCTCTGGTCTAATCTAGAATTAGAAGGGAGATGATGTACTTAATGATGATACACGACCATAAACCTTCCCCTTGAATTTTCTTCTTGACTTCCTTTGCATCTAAATATTTGCATAACCAAAATAGACTTTTAAGGCCCTATCCTCCTTGTACTTTAGGGATGGCTATATCATTCTAGGCAACAAGAGCAACATATTTTCTTTCTTCTTTCCCTTCCCACAAAAATATTTTTGTTGTCTCCTTTCCTTTATGAATGGATCAATGTGAGAGAAGCCTATAACACTATAGTGACTTCCAAGACACATTTACATAACACAAGTCTGCCCACCCTAGATAGCCATTTGTCACTGAATATGCATCATTTCACCCCTTCTCTTCTAGTTGTTTTGCATGGTCCAAGTAACCCATACCGAACAAATAAATGCTGCTTAGTATAGACAAGTTAAGGAGCTCAACTCTAGGATTGCATTGAATTCAACTTTGGTTTATCTAATGATAATGCATCTTGTTCCCTCATCTCATTATGTGGAAGAAAGATAATTGACCCTATGATAAAAGTTGCATAATCACACTTGAGGTATAACAATGATATAACCAACCTTTGTGAATACAACGCTGCCACTTTGAAACAATGGATCAACTTAACATTGCATGCTTGGCATTATTTATCATGTCCCAAGGTAATGAAAACTTAAATTCACTCATTTGCATGAAACAATGGATAAACTTAACATTGAATGCTTGGCATTATTTATCATGTCCCAAGGTAATGAAAACTTTAATCCACTCATTTGCATCGATCACCTAGATGGGGTTCCTCTAAGACGCTATTGTAACTAAAAATCATTTCACCAATTTAGACTTGGTTTGGCCCTGAGAATAGTCTTCACTTGGTAGACTTGGTCTTTTACGAATCATGATCTCCCTAATGCTGGTATCCTCTTAAACGCCATTTTTTCTCTTATAGACCTAAATGTGCCCACTAGAATAATGGACTAGGAATGTCTTCTAGCCAGAAAGCCTGTGATTTATAACTTATAGAGTATGTTTCTCAATACTGAAATTGGTCATTATCAGGATTTCCCTTTTTACTTGGTAGTTGTTAGGAGCTTAATAATTTCTCAATAATTCTCCTCTACCCCCCTCTACTCTCCTTCTCCAACTTTATAATAATATCCTCTTCTAAATATCATGGGTAATACCATAGATCACATAATTCCTCTAAAAAGTGACTTTCCTTTAACCCTTTCTATTAATTAGTATTCTACTTTATTATGATGACCACTTGTACTTCCGGTCTTTAGCTTATGGGATCTAGATAGGCTAAGACTCAATTTCGCATTAGTCCTAGAGTTAGAAGGAACATTAAAACTTCCCAATTCTGTTAGCTAAGGAGAAAAATGAGGGAAGTTGGAGAAAATAAGGAAGGAGAGGAATATCCAAAAAAAAATCAACCAGAGAAAGTAGGGAGGATCCTTATGCAGAACAACACGAGAGATCCAAAGTATCAAACAGTTAAGAATTTTGAATACAAATGAGGCTCAATGTGAGAAAACAAAAGAAATCCCATTATAAGAACAGATGAAGCTCCAAAAATCAAATAAAAAAAATGCACTAGCTTCCAAGAGTAAGGTCTAAAACTCCAAAATCCTTTGAAAAAAGAGGAGAAATATTTAGAGCAACATCAATATCATAACTTACAAACAAATTACAGAGAGGAAACAACAATGTACCTTATAAGTGCACATGGTATAAGTAATGGTTAACCAATGAAAGTCTAACATGACAGTGGATTTATTTCTCTAAGGCACTAGGAGTGGCATACCTCCTCCATAATCCCCTTCATTCTTGGAAAAAATCCCAGGTGCCATTATCATAGCCTAATATCATTTCATTTCGAAAAAAATCGTGGCATTCTAGCCAATAAACATTGTGGTCCCATCCTTTCTTTAGCCTTGAATGCATGACTCAATGGCACTAATTAAAGTGGCAGAATGCTTGCATGCCAAGTGGAACATGTTTTCACATCCTTCATTCTCTCAAATTGAGAAAAAATCAACCACATTACTTTCATCATTCAATGTCCACCATGGGGGATTTAAAAAGAAATTAGTATTATGCATTTTTACCTTTTTAATAGGTACCATAGAAATTTTATATTGGGATAAGTATTACTGAAATATATTATATTTGTAATTTAATTTTTGATGCTAATATAAAAAATTTACTATTATGAACAAGTTTCTTCTAAAATTTTCAATAAATTTTATTTATTAGTTTTATTTATTTTTTATTTTTTAATTTTTTACTATGGTCACAAGTAATTTGGCAAGAACAAGAATCTAGTTTTTCTTCTAGTGCCACTACAATACCAAGAGTACATTCAACAACCTGCAAACCAAATATACCAATAACATATGACTTAGCAAAAACTAAGATGTCCTAACTACACCACACTATGATGTAGACTTAAAACCATTTTAGAAGTAACATTGTTATATGGAGATAAATCTATTTAAAAAAAAAGATTTTATACACCAATTTGATGTTGAGATCTCACTATAACGTTAAAATTGATATATATTATTTTTTATATTTTAGTATAAAATTATCAGGATCTTCTAGCTGAGTTGGCACCCCAAATATATCCCCCAACGACAAAGTAGGAAATGCCCCCAGATTGATCTCGATCGAGGAATTTCCAAGTTATAGGTTTGGCAAGATTGTAGTATTGAACAGGTTTCATGATTAAAAAATAAAAGAATCCTCTTGATAATTCAATACATAGTAGATGACTCCTATTGATGATTCAATAGCTGAGTGTGTTATTCTGGTCAGATTTCAAAAGTCATTTGTTAGAACATAGGTATACTTTTATTTGCCAGCGGGATGTTTTCTTTTTTTTTAGGTTGTGGTTCACGAACACCCTGCTCAATGGGTGGCCCTAAATCCATAGAAAAATCTAGGTTAATCAACCCCAAAGGGGATATAGCACCACGGCCCACTAGCTAGGCCTAACCCCAAGGGATTCGGGGAGAATGGGCCCTTTGACATCCCGGTCGGCGAGGCACTAATTTTGACCAACTGAGCTAATCCTTGGGGCTTCTTAGGAGGGATTGTGGATTAAAGGTTCACTTGGCATAAATCATAGGTTAGATAACCTTAGCTTTTTTATGCATGGTTAGAAGCAGGCTCATAAAGTGGTCATCTCATTCATTCTCCAACATATCATTTTGTTCAACTCAGGCATACTCTACTTACGTACCTGGTGTAGCTCCTCTACTTATTGGTAAGGTTTGTATCAGAGAACATAATCACACTCAGAAAATATCTCTTCCATTAATAAAAACTGCAATTTATAGACTTTTTCTGCCATAGAGGAGCAACAACTGCGTCGAATGACTTTATTATCTATTGACACTAGCTTATTGTTGAACAATGATCGACGCCCTCTGAACAGTGAGCAACGCCGTTCGTAATTAATAACTGACACCTCCCCTTAATCACGATCTACATGTTAACTTCCTTGCTGGTATAAGTCTCAGCTAAGCTTACAACATAATTTGGATTTTCTACAATGCACAACTTACTTCTACACATTTCAAATTTAGCCTTTCCAAGAGGTTTGGTGAATATGTCGGCCACATTTTCATTTGTATTACAATATGATAAGTCAATATCTTTTGATTGCAACTTTTCTCTTACAAAATGATGTTGTGTGTTAATGTGTTTTGTCCTTGCATGATATATAGGATTGTTTACCAATTTGATAGTGCTTTGATTGTCACATCTGATTACTGTAGGTGCTTGTTGTGTTTCTCCAACATCTTCAAGTATCCTTCTAAGCCATATTGCTTCACAGATCACACTGCATAACGCTTTATACTCAACTTCAGTGGATGATAAGGAAATAGTTAGTTGTTTCTTACTGCTCCATGGTATTGGTCCTGACCAATATTGAACACGTATCCAGAAGTAGATTTCCTATCATCTAGATTTCCAGCCCAGTCAAAATCAGAATAACCTGTCAACTCAACACCAAATTCATCAGTATACATAATACCTAAATTAAGTGTTCCTTTCAGATATCAAAGGAATTTCTTTGCTGCTTTCTAGTGGCTTTCACAAGGCTTAGCCATGAACTAACTAAGTATGCTGATAGAATATCCTATCTCTAGCCTAGTAGTTGTGAAATAGTTTAGAATTCCCACTAGTTGATCATGATACATAGTTGCATTCACCTCTTTGGTTCTATCATCACTACACAATTTGACATTCTGTTCTAAAGGAGTAGATGTTGCCTTGCATTCAATCATATTGAACCTTTTAAGGATTTCCTTTGTATATTTCCTTTGTGTGATTAGTGTCTTACCAGATTCACTCCAAACTTGAAGACCTAAACAACTATGCAATTCACCAAGATCCTTCGTCTCAAATACATGTGACTACTGAATTTTAATTTCTTCACTTAACTTGCATGTGTTTCTTGTTATGATAAGATCATCAACATATACATATATTAAAGCAACATTCCCACCTTCATCTTCCTTGATGTACAAGTGAGAATCATTTTTTCTTCTCATAAAAGAAAGAATCAATTTTCACATACCAAGATCTTGGTGCTTATTTCAAACCATATAAATCTTTCTTTAACCTGCAAACTAGATGCTCCTCTCCCCATTTTACAAACCCTTCAGGCTAAACCATATAAACTTCTTCTTTTAAATCACCATTCAAAAATGTAGATTTGACATTTAACTGATACATTTTCCAATTATATTTTGTAGCTAATGCAATCATGATTCTAATTGTGTTAAACATAGCTACAGGTGCAAAAGTATTTTCATAATCAATTCCCTGCTTTTGTGAATATCCTTTTGCAACCAATCTAGCTTTTTGTTCATCAATAATTCCATCAACATTAAACTTGGATTTATACATCCATTTTCATCCTATGGGAACTTTGATTTTAGGCAATTCTGTTAATTCCCATGTGTCATTATTCATTATAGAGTTATATTCTTCATTCATTGCATCTCTCCATTCTTCATATTCTTTAGCTTCCTCATAGCTTGAAGGTTCTACAACATACATAACAAGAGACATTAATGCATAATATTTATATCTTACAGGTACCTGACTTTGACGTGATGACCTTCTTGGAGTTTTACTCCTTTCGTCTTTCTTTCTGCTTTGCGGAGTCTCCTCTCATCTTCTCGGAGTATCATGACTGCTTGATGCTCTTTGCTCTTGAACTTGTACCTGTTCCTGTGCTTGTTCCTATTCTTGTCCAACACTTGTATCTAATTTGACATAATCATCAGTATCATGCCATACACTAGTATTATTCATTTTATCACATTCGTTTGCATTCTTATGAAACACCACATCCCTACTTGCAATAGGCCTATGAGTACTGGGATCAAAAAACTTGTATGCTTTCTGATAATCACAATAACCAATAAATATGCACTTAATGGAATTTTCATCAAGTTTTCTTCTTTCATCTTTTGGAATATGAGCAAATTCCTTGCAACAAAAAACTCTTAAATGACTCACTTTTGGTTTGTACCCATAAAATGATTCAAAAGGTGTTTTAAGATCTAAACTTTTGGTTGGACTCCTATTTGTCAAATAAACAACAATATTAATAGCTTTAGCCCAAAAACCATTAGAAATATATTTACCTTGAAGCATACTACGTGCACATTCAACTAGTGTTATGTTTTTCCTCTCAACAACTCCATTTTGTTGAGGTGTATGTGGCACTGTAAATTGTTGCAAAATCCCATTTCTTTTACAACATTGATTAAATTCTCTTGATTTGTATTCTCCCCCCTGATCAGATCTCAAAATTTTGATGTAATTACCAGTTTGTTTTTCCACCATACTCTTAAAATTTTTAAAGTACTCAAAGACATCACTCTTCTTTCTTATGAAATAAACACGTGTATACCTAGATCTATCATCCAAAAAATAAGAAAATGCCATGCTCCATCAATAGATCTAGTTTGCATAGGTCCACATACAACAATATGAATTAATTCAAGTATTTCCCTTTGCTTTTTTTTCTTTATGTATAGGAAATTCCTCTTTGTGTTACTTGCAAAGTACACATGATTCACATTCAACATGATCATTCTTCAAGACAGGAAGACCTTCAACAATTTTGTTCTTTTGAAGTAGCATTAAATCTTTGTGATTTAGATGTCCATAACTTTGATGCCATAACTCTACTGTTGATATTGTTGTAGATGCCAACGCTTGATGACTTTTCATGGTCACATCCAACTTATACAAGCCTCCAACTCTGGTACCTGTGGCAATAACCTTGTACTAATCTTGAATGTCTTTCACTACACACTGTGATTTAACAAATTCCACCTTCAAATCTTGGTCAGCAATAATAGAAATAGAAATTAAATTCTTTTTTATACCAGGAACATAGATCACATTATGGATCTATCTCTCTTGTCCATTAGGAAAATTCACACCTATTACTCCATAACCTTGAACTTTAAGTGATATGTTATCTCCTAGTAAACATTTGTTCCATCAATGTTTTCATAATATTCATCAAACCACTCCTTATTACAAGACATATGGAGTGATGCGCCAAAATCAATGAACCAAGCATTCACATCATCATTTTCCACAGACAATGCAGCATCAGAAACAAACATTTTAAGATTTTTAAATCCATCACTGATTAAGATGTCTTTGTCCACAAAATTTCCATTATACCTTCTATTTCTTTACCTATACTCATTATATTTCTTTTTATAGCAACCTTCAAAATGATGCCTAGGTTTTCCATAATAAAAACAATCATCATTTCTCTTATCATGGATTGGAAATTTAGACTGTGTCATACCTTTTTTTTTGCTTGAAACTTTCCTCCTTTGCTCTTGTCCCATGGCTTGCCTCTATATGGATGCTTTCCCTTGGCTAATGCCAAATTTGAACTACTAGAGCCCAACTTAAAGCTCTTCATCTTCTCCTCCTCTTGTAGAAGAATTCCTATCAATTCATCAAATGTAGGGGGCTTCTCTCTAGTTGAAAGACTTGAAACAAAAATTTGATAATCTTGCACTAAGCCATTTAATGTGATGGCGACTAAGTCAGTACTAGACACATTTTCACCAATATCTCCTAACTTATCACTTAAATATTTGACAAGATACATGAAATTGCTTATATTTTCATTTGCTTCCATTTTTAGAGATAAAAGATTAGTCTTCAAAAACAAGATCCGGTTTGTATTTGATATTTCATACAAACCCTTCAACATATCCCATGTTTCTTTTGATGTCTTGCAATCTCTGATGTGAGGAATAATGTTGTCCTTTACGGGCATACGTAGAAACACCTTTGATTTCAACTCCCTTCTCTCCCAATTTGGAATAGAATATGCAACAGTGGGTTTGGGCTCATCCCCACTCAAAATGGACCACAAATTATAACGTGCTAAAGTAGTCAGCAACTTGAATTTCCAATTCACATAATTTCCTCGATCAAGTTTGGTGGATTCATTCAAATAAGTATTAGCCAACAAATTTGACATGATGGAAAAAAAACTTTCTCCAATCAATAAAATGCTAATAAATCCAAATCCAAATGCACCCAAATTCACCAAAACCCATAAAACTTTCACTACACATGCAACATAAAAATATTTACTAATTCCTTTTCACTATTAAAAATTTCCACAGACATTTTTTTTTACCTTTCACCACTTTAAATAAAAAAATACTAAAAAACCTTATCACTCCTTAGGATAATATTCTCATTAAAAACAAACACCCCTTTTGAAATTTAGTCCCAACGCTTAAAATAAAGCAAATATTTTTAAAAACTTAGGTCTCCCAACAAAAAACAAACTAAACAAACCAAACTTTGATTTACTTTGTTTTAAAATAGGTAAACGAGGGCTCAAACCTTTTAACTCAAACTACTTCCACGATTTTCAAGCAACATCAAAATTATTTGCTTCAATGCATTAGTTGGTTGGAGGCACCTCTAATGTATTTGGAATTTGTAAATGACATACGACAACCACTATGATATTTGCAAAACAGCAAGCCTGACACTCGCACATCTAGTTGCATCTTTCACCCAAACAGAAAAACTCCATCCGATTAGCAGGCACTTGGAAGCACAAAACTCCATCGTATTAACAAGACCCTTTGCAGCAATTCAATACCCTTGCAAAGCGAACACATCTCTCACTCCACTCAGTTAACACTCGACTCTCACACAATAATTCCTTCACGTTGTCTCACAACACAGCGGCAAGAGCTTTTCACTAAGGTGCTTTCCCACAACTCACGCTCTCTGCAAAACACTCAACTTCATAAGTGGCCTCACACACAGCTACCACAAAGCTACCACCAACGGCTTTGATACCATATCAAAGAACAGAATTGCACTCAGAACATATCTCTTTCATTACTAAACACTACAATTTATAGATGTTTTCAGCCAGAAAAGAGCAATAACTGTGCCAAATGACTTTATTATCCACTGACACTAACTTAGTGTCATACAGTGATCAGCGCTATTTGAATAGTGAGCGGAACTGTTCATGATTAATACTTGACAGTTTGAACCCCAACTACTAATTTCTTTCTTATATTGAATTAAAACCTTGTGCAGAGATGAGATGAACTAGGTCTCTTTGCAAGAGGAAAACCACAGTTCCCCATCAAGCCGTTTTTCTTAAATTTTCATTTTAAAATTTTGTAGTGTTTCTATAATATTTATATGGCAATTTAGTTTTAGATGATCAACCGATTCTAGAAATTATTTTGTTCCTTATAATTAGAATATCCATCAGAAGATGTTGCACGTTGTGTGATCATTTAAATGATCTAAAACTTCATTTAAAAATATTTTCTTGTTTTTTCGGAGATTTCAAAAAGGAATTGTCTTTAGTGCAACTTTTTGGAGATTCCAGTGATGGAATCAGGCGAAAAAAATTGAGGTTAAATCTTGACTTGTATTATTTAAAATGGTTTTTTAACTGCATATTTGGATTCAGCACCTTGAAAAACCTCTTGGATGCTTTGATTGTGCAGAAATTACCTATCAAACTTGCGATTTCAATAAATTGCTGCCAGATTTTAGAGAAATTTGGCCGGAAAAACCCACCCAAAAAACCTCCAAAAAATCTCACTAAAGACAACTACTTTCAGAAATGATATGATACTTTCGTAAGTTGTTTTGTAATATTTTGCACTTTTTAAGTGCTAGCATCTTCCCTAATGTGAAGCATCGGACTGCTAAATAAATGATGCATGAAAATAAGATTACATATGCTTCACGTTAAGTGCCATTTAAAAAATAGTTAAATCGAGAACCGATTGGAATATATATATATATATAATTTGAATGGAAAATTAAATATTTTCATGAGTTATGATAATTTAAAATATAATGAAGAGGATCAGTGGAAAGTCGATAACAAGCACCTGTCCAAATTAACGCTCCCAAAGAAGAGTATAAAGCAAAAAACACATCAATCCAAAATGTTTACTCAATGCTACCCGGGAATCTAAGATTGAAGCACAATTCAGAATTGAAATGGTGATTAGTAAAAACAACACAACAAAAGCTTCTTATTTCCCATGGATGGTGGATTAACTTCACGCAGAAAACATCAAGCAAGGTGCATTTATTCTTAGTTAACCATGGGGTATCATCATATTTCCTAGTAGATTTGTTTATGAAAATTGCTAGTGTCACTTCTCTTCTGGGATGCACGGTTGGAGATATATAGTATTGGCAAGCAAAAAAATATATGGTTGTTTTCTTTTGCAGTAGTTATGTTTTTTATTTTTCTTCTTTTACATACTCTATTTTCTACACATATAGTTACGGATCTAGTAGTCTTTCTTAAGCCTAGGAAGCATAATCTCTTATTGAAATAGGTCTTGGGAATACTACAAGTTAGATTTCTCTTTAGTAAAACTCAACTCATCCTTTCTTGGTTATTTCCATTTTCTACAATTTGATTATTAGTTTAGCACTATTTTTAAGTTTCAAACAATAAATTTTTTGTTGTGAAAGTACTACTATTTCTTTGTGGGGTTAGAATTGTCATTCACACACCTCTCCCTACCATTAGATCCTTTATTTTCACCTCACAACTCTCCGAAAACATTATTCACCAAAATCACATTTCTTGGTTGTTCAAGGACATTATGTGCATTGTTCCTTGTGCAAGATGGCCTACTTGTAGAGGTGCATTATTCCTGGTGAAATATGTGCATTTTTCCTTGCATAAAATGTGCATGGTTCCTTGTGCAAGAATAACTTTTCTTTTATGAAAAAGTAATTAGGTTTCCTTTGTGAAAAAGTAATTAGGATTTATTTTTGCAAAAGTAATTAGGTTTCTTTTCTGCAAAATTAAGTAGGTTTTATTTTCTTCAATTAGGATTAGTTGTTCTTTCACTTTATTCAAGCTTAGAGTACTTTAGTCTCTTGCACTAACTTAGGTAGAAGTACAACACCTATTGCACATACATTGTTTCCACTTCTGAAGTTTGTATGACCTTGGATTGATAAATTAAAGTTGGTAGCCCTCGGAGTTGCAACAACTTTGTTGTAATACTAGAGCTCATCACTTTTTGGCACCATTAAGTGGGAGGTGTCCAAGTAGGTGTTGTTTCTACTTATAAATAATTATTTTATACTTTTCTCCCTCTTTGCATCAATTTTTCTTTCCTTAAACAAAATAAAAAATAAAAAATAAAAACACAAAGCATGGCTGAGAACATCAAGACTAAGCTCTTTATTAACCTAGAAACCATTGGGAAAGCCAAAATGAAAAACATAAGCCCCACTTCTCTCCTACACTTCCATTTCTTAGCCTTTGAAGACCCTGATACATTTATGCTTGATTTTGATGTGGTTTTTAGAAACTATGATTATACTTTTGATGAACAAAAGCTAAAAAAATTTCCTTCTACCCTCAAGGATGCAACCTTTCACTGGTTTATGAGATTTCTTAGGGGAAGCATCACTACCTAGGCACAAATGTAGCAAGCCTTGGCCTTGAGGGAGGTGACTTCTTCAATTTTCTCCTTTCCTTGTTCTCACTCCTATTCTTAGTGGTTGACAGATTCTTCAATTGTGATTGGGAGTGCTGAAGGAGGTTGATATTTTCCTTGGTGAATTCTAGCTCTCTTTCACTTCCTAAAGTACACAACTTTTGGTTGTGTTACTATAGGATTAACTAGGGTGCTTGGAGTTTCCAAGGTGGAAACCACTTCTTCCTCAGTGTTTCCTTTTGAAACATTGGCCTACTATTATTTTCTCCTCCTTTTTTGAGTTCTAGAGGTCCCTGCAATGTTCTTAGAGGCTCCTTGTTCTTCTCTTTCCTCCTATTTGATTTTATCCTCTGAATTTTATTTTAATACTACTTCCTCTACTTCAACCTCTTCTTTCTTTTCATCACCCTATCCTTCCTCTTCTTCATCATTCTTAGTTTCTTATTCAAACTCAAACTAGGATTTTGTCTTGAGATTAAAAAAGGATTTTCTATCCATGTAAATAGAGTCAATCCATGATATAAGACGTTGGATATGTTATAAAGCATCCATGACAATTATTTTGATTATCCCATGATGGGCTATGTACTGTGGTTTCCCTTCTCTCAGCCTTTGGCTCATCCCCACAATGGATTGAAAAAGGAAGTGGGGAATACTAATTCTATTTGAGATGGGCAATCCTGTTTGAAATATCAACTCATAGAGTAGCCTAAAGTCATAGGTATACAAAACACTCAGTCTACCTTCACATGAAATGTATTTTAGGATGTAAAGGGAAGATTCATCCCATGGATATGGTAGGATGTTTCTTCTAACTCCATTTTTAGCTTTAATTGGTCTCTCTTCAGGGAGGAAGAAGTTCTTTTTAGTTGGGATGGATTTTGTTTTATCCTCCTTTCGCCATATGACCCCTTGAGGTAGTGCGGTCACCTTGCTAATGATTATTTTATTTAAATGTATGACAATCCCCATCATAATGGTAGTGGCTCTATCTTCCCTTTGAGATTGGAGGGCCACTGCAAATTCCTGAGTGATTTCATCATCATATCCCTTGGGATTCTCAAAGAACCCCATCCATTGTTGGTTTGTGAATATGTCCCTAATAGGATGATGTTGATGGATTTTGGTTGATTCTGTGGGCTTCCTACAATAATCCCTATATTTCTAAGGATTATTGTAGGTTTAGGGAGACAAAAGAGGTTATCTTTAGGATCACCCTAGGGCCAGATGAGTGCTTAGAAGACTACAAGGAATGTTTCCCACTCAACTATAGAAGGGTTGATTGTACCCTTGACCTTGAGCCACCAAATCTTATACTCCTCCAATGGATTAGGGAGGATGTAATGGAGACCCTTAATATGATGTCTGGTGGAGATATTTACCAACTTATGAATACATTAATATGGCATTCAAACATAATTATAGGGTTGCAAGGAAGAGAGGGTGGCCCAGTTAAGGCCTGGTCAAATCTTGTCCCTCCACCTCAACCATCAAATAGGAGATAGCAAGTATGATAGAAGATGTTAACAATGAGATGTTGCACACTTTTGCCTCATAAATCGATATTATGCATATTAAAAGGAAGCAAGAGGAGATCTACCCTAGAAATGAGTTTCCAATGAATTCCATAGAGGTTTACTTTTTTGTGAGGAGAACCAGGCAACACAAAAATGTCCCTCTCTTTAAGGACTAAAGGCTATATACTAAGGGGCATAGAGTGGTTTGGAGTATCTTTGCTTCATAAACCAAAGGAGGCTACAAGGCCCTTCACCATACCAACAAGGCATGCATGGTAAACATTATCCTTCTTTCAATCAAAACCATAATCCACCCTTCCAGCCTTGGTATCCTCCATTCCACTCATCTTAATCCATGCTTTCTCCTTAGTCTTACTCTCCTCAGTGTCCTCCGAAGCCTCTCAATCTACCCTTCCATCCATACCAACCTCAACCTACTCAATGGGGAATCCCTTCATAAGGATGGAGGCCTTAGGAAACCTAATCTCTTGCCTTGTTGCCTCCTCCTCCACCCCAACCACATCTACCCAACAGTAACCCACCTAAGAAACCTCAGATGCCAACCCAACCCAATCTAAACCTGAAAAATAAGCAGTTACACATTAGGGGAATTTTGAGGTCGAAAATGGGCCTCCTAAGGAAATTATAAAATAATAGTGGAAATAATAAAATAAGATTAAATTACATCATCAACGTTTAGAGGGAGAAAAGAGAAAACTATTTTTTAACTCGTATTTTCAACTTATCTCCCTATGGTTTTACTCAAATTTCGAGCGGAAACAATTGTTCGATATAGAATTTGATTCCTCATCGAAGGAGTACCCATGTTTCATACTTTCAATGGACCCTCCTACATGAAAAATGAGAAATACATTAAAAACATGATTGCAATCATGTTTTTTCATGTATTTCTCATTTTTCATGTACTATGGTCCATAAAAAGTATGCAACATGGATACTCCTTGGATGAGGAATTAAATCTTGTATCCAACGAGTCCTCCCGCTCGAAACTTGAGTAAAACCTTAGAGAGATAAGTTGAAAATATGAGTTGAAAAAGTAGTTATATTATTTTATTATTTTAAATCTTTTAACTTTTTTACTACAAAAATGGTGAATCATCCCCCATGGTTGACACCATCATCTTGAATCCTATTGGTTATTATAAAATTTATTTTTGTTGTACATTTTTCTTATGAGGCCCATTTTAGACCTCAAAATTCCCCTAATGACTTGTTTATAGCGGGGAAACATCTTATCCTACTTATGTTATGGAAATCCAAGCGATCAACCTTAGGTCTAGGAAGGTACTTCCAGATGCTCACTCACCTTCTCCACCTAAATATATTGAAGAAAAGAAGGAATATACTACCCCTAAATCCAATATACCTCCCTACTCTAAAAGGTTGGTCCAACCTAAACATCACACCCTAGAAGAAATTGAACTTCTGGGAGAATTGATGCCCTAGGTACCCCAACTTGGCTAGACCTAGAAAGAGGTGAAAGAATATGATTGTTAGTGACCACCCTTGGTAGATCAGTTCCTTAATATTTGGGAGAATGGATTGTATGATGAATATGAGTAGGATTTCTTGGTTCTGAGTCAAGGAGGCATCAATATCACTTCACTAGCTCTCTAAGTCAAGAATAAGCAACCTTGCAACTTTTATACATCGTTGTGAAAAAAGAATGACTTACAAAGGTCAAATTATTTGATAAGATTACCCCTAGGATTATTTTCTCATATTACATGGCTTATACATTGAGATACGCTATAATAGAGACAAATTCCACAATTTTAAGTAGTAAATGCAAGAAGCAATTAGGCCTAGAAAAATGAAAATCCCATTCCAATGTATATGAAAAAAGTAAACAAGAATCACATTAAAAATCATGTACTTACATGTAATAGAGTATATCCAACCATCCACAACTGACAAGAGAGAATCTCCAAAATAATATAGACCAATATCCACACATCAAAACTCATCCATAAAGCTCCAATTCATCCTCTAGAAAAAGTGTGAAAAATCTCAAGAAAGATAAGAGATCCAAACCAAAGTCATGATGAGAAAATGGCCTCATATAATTTTTATTTATAGAAAACATAGGAGTTTCAATTCGCCTCCTTGGCCTACACAAGCGCCAAAAATAAAAGAATGTTCTAATAATTCATCTTTTGGTGACAAGCCCACCAAACTAGCTCATAAATGAAAACGTAAGCCTCCCTAGAGGTCAAGTAATAATTTATGCATGTCGTAGGGCCCTCTAAGAGGCCTAATGAGATCCATGGGTGCCATAATGAAGAATAAGACCCTCAAAAGTAGTGGACAAGGGTTTGGCCCCTTGTGGTGGTCCAAATGACATGTGGGTGCACACAAGTGTCCTCATGAGTCTTCAAACAAATTTAATATGCATATAGATCTCTTGAAATAGTTAGGATGATGGTGTAGGTGATTCCATATCATCGTGCAACTATTGAATCATCTACTAAGTGTATGGTGCAGATGTGGGGCTAGCTCGGCATGATGGATCAGGTGCATCCTCCTCGTCCAATAAGTGAACCACGAGAAATATCACATGGATTTGGGGATCCATGGAGTGAAATCTACTGTTATAGAGGCCCATGGATCTCAATAATCACCCTACATGTCTTAATGTATCCATTTCGAGGATTAGGACCCCATATAGGGATACCAAACCGAAGATGGAAACCATATGCAATCCTACACAAGATCCAATGTGTCACCTAGCCATCAAGTACCACAATTCATTAGAGAAATTGAGTAAATGAGCTTACCTAATCATGAACCATAGGTTGGGACTTCATAATGGCCTCCCCTTCCATAATGGGCTTCGAGATGTTTCAATGTATCCTAAACTTCAAATGTGGTTAACCAATAATCCTATTAGGTGTTTTCTACTTCTAAAGGGGATAATATAGTCAAGGTACATCCTTCAAAAGTTGGTGGCATGTGACAGATAGGTGAATGAAGTAGGGGATGAGGAGGGGCAGCCCTGGGTCACATGGTAGGGTACAATGGTAGCTAATAAGAGGGAAGTCCACACATGGGTTTATAACGTGTAGGAGGGATAAATCGTGGTACATGAGGTGCCTCGTCCTTTATTTTTCCACCCTTCTTTATATGAATTTTTCCTTTTTATGAGTTTGTTTGATTAACTACTCAGGGTGATGAGCCTCATCATTGGATAACTATATGCACCTTCATTCACCTCCTAGATTAGTCAAATCAACTCTTCTCACAACTTATTACATATTTTGATTATATTTTGTTTAATGAGATGAGTCAAAGTGAGATGTTATGCCTAGTGGACTAATGTACATTAAATGCAGGTTTGTGAGAGAAAATCAGGGAATTTTGGCAAGATTAAAGGTTGAAACTCAAATGGAACAAGGAAGAGAGATTGTAGGAGGTAAATCATCCTCATTTACTCCTCCCTCATTTGAATATTCCTCCATCAATCACACTATCTCAGAGTACAAGCAACCAAGTCATGAAGATCAAAAGGTATCCGAGCAAGTTATAGTCAAAGAGTTAGTTCATCTCGAGTTTGGAGGATGAGACTCCCTAGATTTAAGGAAGTCGTTGGAGAATTCATTTGTATAAATAAAGAGGCCTAGAGCCTCATTAGGATTGGAATTTTTGTTGTAAAAACTAGTTATTTTTGAGCTCTAGACTTGTGCAAGACATTGCTACGTAATTTTCTGTTTTGATAATGAGAATGATCCTTTTCATGATCCAGTACTAAGTTAACTTAGAGGGCTGATGTTCTTGGGTTAGGGCCCAACCCTAGCAGCAAAGGCTCCTCTTCTTGTATCTGTATGCTTATATTATTTTCGTAGATTCACGGTTAAATTGTCCTTAGAAGTATTTCGTTGCATGTAGTGTAGATTTGGTTAGTTTGTTTGTTAGTTTGCTTCCATTTGTGCTTTACTTTAGCAGTAGGTTAGAAGGAATAAAAGGAATACAAAAAATATGTCAATAGGTGTCTTGGCCTCACTTCTTTCTTCAGGGATCATGATTTGAGGAAAGGACCCCTCTGCCACCCCAAAAGGACAAATTTCTATTTTCTCATAGAATTTAGAGTTTACTGTACTTGAACCAGCATTTGATCAGTTTGAAAATGTAGGATTTAATTACCATTTATTCCATTCTCAATCTAACAGTAGATATCATCAATGACTTCATCTTATTCTGCAAATTTTCCTCATGCATGAAGTAGACAACTAGCTCATTAAACTATGTTTTTCTAGCTCATTGAAATTATTCTTGTTTACATGATTTTTTGGAAAATACCATTGTTTGACGCAGTGCAGGTGTTTCAAAAGTAGAGAAAGATTTCATAGCAAGCAAACTCCTTTCAAATTCATCCATCCATAATCATTCCTTTCCTTCACTAAGACCTTCACCAGTTTCATCATTTTACATGGAAGCTTCTCCAAGCATGTTGAGCAAATCCAACCATCTCCCAACCTTGGTTTCGAGTTCTGAGCAATCCTAGGAATTTTCTCACTCCATTCCACCCACCAACCACCTTCACTAGGCCTTCGATCACCTTCAGCGCCCATCGTTTTGCTCTCGGATGTATGTTGTAGAAATTAAGGGAATCCTATAGGTTTTTAGGACATCCCGTAGGTTTTCATGTAGTGCCATGTTCTAAGGCTGAAGTGAGGGAAAACCTTAAGGAAGCCACACAAGGTCACCTAAGGGTTTCCCAAACCTTCCAACCATCCATCAAAATCCCTAACCCACCTGCCACACCACCAAAAGAGATTAACTTTCACACTTGTTTTTCCATAAAAAGAATAAAAAAAAGAAAACATATTTATTTCAGTCCTTTACATGCACAATAGTGCCGTTTGATGTTTTGAACTTCCATGCTTAGGACAATAGCATTTCATGCATGTTAGCTTAGAATTCTTGTATAACATAGTCTCTATGCAGTTAGTTAGGAAATTGTGTGTTTTTAGCATTGGATTTCAGTCCTTTTCCCTATTATAGTAGACAAGCTTTCTCCTAAAGTAGACTTATCTTTCTTTCATCAGTAATCAAGCTTCTTCTGAATCCATAGAAGTCTGGCTTGAAAAAACTAGTGGTCTCTCGCCAGCTGAATAGTGCCGAAAGGCAGAACCATCACTGTTACTTGTGTATACAACACTATCATGTCCAAGTTTGTACGAACCCCGGGTTGATAAAGTAAAGCTGGTAGCCCCAGGAGTTGCAACATTCTTGCTACAATACCGGTACTCATCACTTTTTGGTGCCGTTGCCAGGGAGGTGTTTGAGCAATATGTGATTACTTCTTTCTTTCTTCCATTTATTGTTTCTAATATTCTTCTAGTAGTTTCATTTCTTCAAAAGTAATTTACTTTTCTTCCTTTTCCATTCTGCATTCTTTGCTTTCCTTGCCATCCTGCAAGTAAGATTTCAATCAAGCAGTTAATTTTCCATTTAGTCAGTATTTTTCATTCAGTCTGTAATTTCAATTCTACAATTACTTTCAAAGTTTGAGAAAAACATAAAACACAACAAGAACATTTTTTTCATGTCTTGTAGGAATATGCATAACTTAGGGAATTTTTTGCCAAATACACCCACTGCTTCAAACAAACAAACTTCACTCTTCTTCGGTGACTATGAACTGGAAGAACCTTTAGGTGGGAAATATACATATTTGAAGAACCTATAGTTGAAGAAGAAGAAGGAGAACCCATTCCTACTAAACGAATGGATGAAAACAGAAATGACAGAGGAAATACGGAAAGCATTGAGGGTCCCTTCCCCATCAGGGAAACCAATGGGGATACTAAGATGAAAAATATAAGCACCTCTCCCCTTCCTCATTTCCATGGCCTGAACTTAGAAGATCCAAAAACGTTTTTATTTGAGCTTTTTGTCATATGCCGAACCTATGACTACACCATTGATGAGCAGACGTTGAAACTATTTCCATCAACTCTCAAGGATGCAACTTTGCACTGGTTCATGGGTTTACCTGGAGATAGCATCACAACTTGGCTCAGATGCATCAACCCTTCAACAACAAGTATCGAGACTATTGTAGGTCTAAAGACACTAAAGAGGAAATTTTTAGGATGACCTTATGGCATGATGAATCCCTAGAGGATTATGAAGAAGGATTCCAGCTATAAAAGGGCTAGGTGCACACTTGACCTTGAGTCACTAAAGCTAGTCTCGCTTAGAGGAGTAAGGGAATATCTTCTGGATACCCTAAAATTTTAGCAGGAGGGGATATACAACAGTTACCCTATGAGGATATGAATACTGTCTTTAGAAACCATTCCAGGGTAGCTAGGAAAAAGGGTAGGGGTAGTCAACCTATGGTTTGTCCATCCTCTTCGAGTTCATCCATCAAGGGTGAAATTGGAAACGTCATGGATGATTTCAAGAGTGAGATGCTGCAAACACTTTCCCTACAGATGGAAACTATGCACATTAAGAGAAAAAAAGAGGAAGCAGAGAGAGCCTTAGCCATTTTCTACCCTAGATGCACCAGGAGGCACCCTAGGAACAAATGTCCATTGAATTATATTGAAATTAGCTCAGTCTGTGAATAAAACCTCTCCACAACCAAGTGCCATTCTCTCCCTAGATTAAAATCCATATATCAAGGACTTGAAGGAGTAACTGAAAAAATCTACTACATAAAGCAAAGGAGACCTCATGGGCCTAGGCCATACCAGCAGGGCATGCAAGGGTCATCCCATGCATATTACAACCCCAGATAGACCACATCCATATATTCTTGGGCTCCCCCTACTCATCCTTCCTGGTCTACACCTCCTCCTTGGTCCTTTGCACCTCAGTATCATTCCCAGCCAACCAGCCAGTCATTCCAACCATATGCTCTGCCACAACCTTAGTGGAGTGCACCACCTTAGGGGTGGAGGCCCCCATACAAAAAAGCTCCAACTTTATTGCCTTCACCACCTGCTAAACCACAAATGTTACACTTTGCTCCACCTAAAAAACCCAAGGTGCTTGCCCTGTTAGAGTCGGTCTTGTCAGTCCTCCAGCAGAGATCAAACATGCTCTTACAAAGTGAGTTTAAGGTGTCAAGGGCAAATTTTGTCATTTTAGTGAGTCTTCAAGCAAAATTTGATCACTAGGCATTAGGTTTAATGGTTGATTTTACCTTTGTCAAAGTTTTCCAAATGACGTTCCATGTCACCATTCAACTGAGGGTACCATCATTCAAAGGATTTTCATCATCATGTCATGTTCCAATGGGTCATTTTACACCTTGTTCATTTGCCCCACACATCGAGATAGGTTTCACTCAAATGATGTTTCTGAGCAATAAAAGATGATTTTGGGAAACCTGAGAGAGGTTTTTATCCAAAGCTTTCCAAGGAAGACAAACCTCCTTCATGTTTTACACAGGTGTCATGGTTTTGGAGAAATCTCAAAAATATAGTTGCCTTGGGAGAATTGATGTACCTCTAAAGTGACCTTGGAAAAATCAAATTTTCTCCCATCTCCGTTGACCAAATGACTTTCTTGGTGCATCAAATGATAACTAGACACCAAGATATTTCCAATGAGCTATCATGAGCTCCATTTGGAGTTGAGGAAGGCATTCAAAAGTTGACTGTAACATCACTTTGCCTTTAGGCAGACTCATTTGGCACATTTTGACCAGTCTTGGGATATTTGATTTATGACAAGACAAATGAACTCGAAATTAAAAATTTCCACTTGGGTTGGAAAGTAGACTCAAAGCCCTTTCCAACACACTATCCTGCAATCAATTTGGACACTCATAAGGCCTCCAAAAGTATTTCAGAACAAGCACAACGCACAGGTGGAGGAGTGCAGTGCACTGGGAGGAATTGCCCAATGTTAATTTGAACATGCGCGACGCATATGGAGAGCGCGACGCACTGGGCAGAGTGCATAGTGCACAAAAATATAAGGCCCAGAAACTATCCAATCTACCTAAAAACTTTTTGATGCTCCTCAAATTTGAAAGGTAGGCCACCTACCTCTGTTCTTGCATCAAAATTTGAAAGGGATAGCATGGTGGTAGGGGCATAAATCAAGTGCAAACATTTTTATAAAGCAAACAAAAGAGAAATAATGAAATCATGATCCTAGGGTTTGTGCTACAGTGACAGTGCTGCTAAGGTGTTTCCTACCCTACCCCCATTACTCTTTCCCCTATGCTATTGTCCCTATAATCACTATGCTAACCCTACCAAAAAATCATACTCCCTTCCCCTCTTCCTATTGCTCAAGAAAAAACCCAAGCCCTACCTTGCAAACAACACAAACGCCACCCCATCAACACTATACCCAAACTACTCCCAAATCCCTGACAAATCTCTCCTCTAATCCCTATTCCCATTACTTCATTCCCTTCCTAATACTCCCTGTTTAACTGTCCCCTTGATGACAAATTGTCAAAGCAACTACCAGCTTCATTTGAATCAAAGGGCAGCCTAAAACTCAAGGTATAAACAGCAGTCATGGAATCTGAGGGTTCATCATAGTATGAGATGGAGACTCAAAGTGATACATCCTCAGAAGAATAGCCTCCCAGTAAGATAAGGACAAGAAGCCCATGCATGAGAAGGGGCCATCAGGTGAACAGGAGGCCGATCTCATCCTCATTCAGGATGATGATGCAGATGTGGAGAGGGCCCGACTTAGGATGAATATTCAAGAGTAGAACACAGAGATCCAAGACTTGTCACTCAATGTGGAGAGGGCCAAATGGATCATCAATAATTTGGAGCAGAGAAGCAAGTAGCCTGAGGACTAGCATGAGATCATGGAGCTGCAAAACATCTGTGAAGACCAGCAGGCTGCCCAAAGAAGCCTAAATGAGAAGACACCTATTCAGCAGGAGATAGAGGCTGATTGAGAGATTTGGCTCGAGAGGATCCACATCCACTTAGAGAAGCTATAGACGAAAGCACACAAGGACAGGGACATGCTCAGGAACATGAACACCACTATTGGGCACGGAACAAGGTTTGCAAGGCACGAATAAGGAATTTGAAGGCAAACCTAAGGAAGACATCAAAAAGGAAAAAGAGGAAAAAAGAGCATGATCGACTCCAGATATTGACTGAGTTAATCCTTGGCCCACCATAACACTTAATGAAGAAGCTCCAGACCAAATTTCAAGAAATTTGGAGCACATTTTGAAATTTTGAAATTTTTTGGACAAAAAACAGGAAATTCCTCCCTGTGCGTCGCGCACCCTGCGTGATGCTAAAATTCTAGAGCTCCAGTGAAGAAACAACTTGCATATTTAGATTCAGCATCGAAAAATATGTCTGCTGGTGTCCGGGAAATAAATTTTGATAAGCTTTCGGTCTCCTAAAGGTAAAAAAACACCCAAAAATGGCCTCTCTGCCACTTTTTGGGCACACAGAAAGCAGTCTTGGGAGAATGAATATTTGAAGAAGAAAATGAGCACCAAATTGAGAAATTCCAGTGGGGTTAGAAATTAGACAGGATAGACTTTCTAACAAGCCCACTTGGGCACATTTTTGACACCTTCAAGTGCCCCAAAACAGGCCCAAATGTAGAACGATGTACAGAGAAAAGAGCGCAGCGCACAGAGGAAATTTTGCCCAGTTTGCTCCTGTTTCGCGAAATTTCGGGTCACGACTTCTCCAAGTGGGCCTGGTCATCTACACTTCAGATGTTTGGCACCAAAAGTGGAATTTAAAGAGTTTTATCTCCATATGGGCATCTATCCAAGTGGCAAAGGAATGCAAAGGGTCACCCCGGCCAAATGTCATGCTTGAGAGCGTTGCACCTGTAGCTGATGGTTGGCTCTCCATCTCCATTTCGAAATGATTTGAGTAACTTCCCAAGCCCTGTGTATTCTATCTCTTCCTTACACATTCTATATATTATATTCAAACCATTTTCAAAAGAGGTTGGTTGGCTTGTAACTTCTGGGAGACTGTGGGAAAGAAACTTTGTTTCTGCATTTTATATTTTTACAGAGAATTAATGAAAGGCAATGGCTCTGTTTCATGAGATTCCTGTGGTTGTGAGTATATCAAGTGTTTCTCTTATGTTTCATATGTATCTTGTTATGTTTTGTATTCCATTTCGCATTCATTTCTGGTGAAAGTTTTCGAGTGAGATCAGGTAGAATTCAATTCTATTGCTCTACCTGTGGGAAAATTTCATATATAGTGTTCATTCCTCTGTTTGAAAAGGATTCATGTCACCCATGCCCTTTTCAAATTCTTAATCATTGTCTCCATTTCTTTGTTATGTTCCATAGTTTCATTTCGTATCCATTTCTGGTGAATTTTTTTGAGTGAGATCAGGTAGAATTATATTCTATTGCTCTACTTGTGGGAAAATTTCATATACAGTGTTCATTCTTCTGTTTGAAAAGGATTCATGTCGCCCATGCCCTTTTCAACTTCTTAATCAATCTTTCCATCCCGCCACATTTTAAAACTAAATTCCTATGCTTTCAGCCTACCTTGCCTCACGAAATAATATGTGCCTTCATTTTAAGTTCTCTGTTCATTGAGGTCCAATGGTCCCATAACATCCCAGAAATACAGTCATTCATAAAAATCACTCCTTTTTTTCATTTCCACTTACTAGCCTAAGATAAATAGTTCATTGTAAGTCATCTCAGTCCTTCTCGTTCATCTATTCACTGAGTGTGACCCAGAGAGAGCCCTCTCCTGTTCTAGTAGGGATAGCTACCAGACTGAGCGTGGTTTGTGGTTACCATGAATTTTGCCTCCTTTTAGCCTGAGGCGGATTTAGGTGCTAACATGCCCAACCAAATCTGAACCCGAACAATAGACATGCACAACAAGTATACAGTGGAGAGACATCCTATCCTGCTTATGCTATGGAGATTCGAGAAATCAAATTGAGGTCTGGAAGAGTACTCCCGGAAAACTAGCCTCTACCTCCAGCTAGGGAGGTTGAGGAGGAAAGAGAGGAAAGAATTCCTAAAGTAAAGCCACCACCCTTTCCTGAGAGATTAACCCAACCACTCCAGCCTAGCCTAGAAGAGACTGAACTTCTGGGAGAATTGGAAAACTTATGTGTCAAAATTCCACTTCTCCAAGCTATTAAAGATGTACCTATTTAAAAAAAATTGATTAAAGAGAAGTGATTCAAGCATCCATGGAGCCGAAGAAGACATGCCCTACCATTAATGTCATTGGACAACTGTCTAACTTGATGATGGGGTAGGTAATATGTCCAAAGTATTTGGACCCTAGAAGCCCTGTAGTAGATGTGCACATCAATGGAACCATTGTCCCACAAACTTTGATCGATATTGGGGTTTCCATTATTGTGATGACCAAGGACACCATGCTCAAGTTCAACCTCCAAGGTTCATTGAGAAAGACCACAACAGTTCTGCAACTTGCAGACTGCTCCACAATGACCCCTGAGGGGATTCTGGAGGATTTGATGGTATCCATTGATTCTTGGGAGTACCCTTCATATTTCCTATTTCTCCAGCTTAAGGCTAAGCTTTTTGGTTACCCTCTCATCCTTGGGAGGCCCTAGTTAGCCACTCCTGAAGTGTACATTAGCTGCAGGGCTAGAAATATGACTATCAAGAATGGGCATATGTCCAAAAATTTAGTCTTATACCCTCCTACTCTGCCATCTATAGAACATGACTTGCCTTGGTGGCTGGAAGAGGAGGAAGAAGATGAATTTAATTCCACCCAAATCTATACCTTAGAAACAACCATGTGAGGGGGAAAATAGGATGAGGATGATTTGATTGAACACATACTCCAAAGTCCAACTCCTAGTACATTTTCCTTAGATGAAGTAGTAATGGAAACCCAAAACAACCATCAAATTAATTTATGCTTAGCTGATTCCAACCCTATCGATGTCAAAACCATAGAATTTGGCCCCAAGAGAACTTTGAAAATCAACCCATCTCTTTTTGTTTAGTAAAAAGAAAAGTTGTGCAACCTGCTAATGGAACATCTGGATGCCTTTGCTTGGAGTTACAAAGAAATGAAGGGAGTGCACCCCTTGGTGTGTACTCGCCACATTTATATCAAAGAAGGTTGTAATCCAGTTTGGCAACCCCAATGAAGGATGAATCCAGATCTTAAAGATATAATCAAAGAAGAACCGCAAAAGCTACTAGATGCAGGATTCAATTACCCTATCACAGACAATGAGTGGGTCTCTCCTTTGGTGTTGGTTCCAAAGAAAAATGGAAAGTGGAGGATTTGTGTCAATTACGGGGAGTTAAACAAAGCCACAAAGAAGGACCATTTCTCTCTACCTTTCATCGACCAAGTTCTAGATGTCCTGGTAGGGAAAAAGTTTTTCTCGTTCCTAGATGGATTCAGTGGGTACAATCAAATCCAAATCAGCCCAGAAGAATAGCATAAAATCACCTTCACTTGTACTTGGGGTACTTTCACCTATAGGGTCCTTCCTTTTGGCCTATGCAGTGCTCTTGCCAGTTTCTAGAGAGCAGTCCTGAGTATCTTTGCCGAATTAGTCCATGATGCGGTAGAGATTTATATGGATGATTCTACACCTTATGGATGTGCTTTCTAGCAGGCTCTGTCCAACTTAGGTAAGGTGCTTCACAAATGAATTGAGATGAACCTGTCTTTTAGTCCCGAAAAATGTGAATTCTTGATCACTGTAGGGACTGTGCTAGGTCATTCAATATCTCAGCAAGGATTGTAGATCGACCCAAATAAAATAGCTATCATCCAAAGGCTCCCACCTTCTAAAAAGTAGAGAGATGTTAGAAGTTTACTAGGGTTAGCTGGATAATATCGAAGGTTTATAAAAGACTTCAGAAAGTTGGCTTCTCCTTTATTTGGGTTGTTAGCTAAAGGCTCTAAGTTTGTAATGTCAAAAAGATGTCAAGAGGACTTGGACACCCTGAAGGACAAGTTAACCACTGCATTAATTCTCCGAGGCCCAAATTGGGCCCTTCCTTTTCATATACTTGTTGATGCCTCACAAAAAGCCATAGGAGTAGCCCTAGGATAGATAGATGAAAAATTGCCTTATGCCATTTACTTTATCAGTAAGAATCTGTTAAAGGCCGAGTTGAACTACATAGTGACCGAAAAGGAGATCTTGGTTGTTGTGCATTCATTGAAAATTTTTAGGAATTATATTACAAGCTATTAATCATTTATACATACTAACCATGATACGATCAAATATTTAATGAATAAACCCGATGTGAATGCCTGGAATATTAGATGGTTACTTTTATTACAACAGTTTGATCTAACCATTGTTGATAAGTTTGGCAAGGAAAATTTTGTTGTAGATTTTTGGTCCAGATTAACTTTGCTCGCAGGTGAGCAGAGAATGGTTGATGATCAGTTATTGGATGAGCACCTATTCCCCATTTCAGTTCTCTCTCCATGGTTTGATGACATAACAAACTATTTGGTATCTACACAGTTCCCACCGAATTTGTCCTCCAAAGAGAAAGGAAATATTGTGAGGAAGAGCGCCCCCTTCACTTGGATTAGGGGCGACCTCTTCAAACTAGGCCGGGATCAAATTCTGAGAATATGTGTCATGGAGGAGGAAGTCTTTGACATCCTTCTAACCTGTCATGATGGGGCTTGTGGAGGTCACTTTACAGCAAAGAGGACATCATTTAAAGTGTAACAAGTTGGTTATTATTGGCCCACTCTTCATCAAGATGTGAAAAGATATACTAGTCAGTGTGAGCGGTGCCAAAGGATGGGAAAGCCTACTCCAAGAGATGAAATGCCTCTACAACCTCAAGTGACTTCAAGCCATTTGAAAAGTGGGGCATGGACTTCATTAGACCTATTGAGCCTCCTTCCAAGCAAAAGCAATATATCATTGTATGCACTAACTATCTAACTAAGTTGGCTGAAACCAAGGCAATCAAGGCAACACTAGAGGAGAAGGTGGCAGAGTTCTTAAGGTAGAATGTATTTTACAAGTTTGGGTAACCCTATAGAACTGGTCATAGATCAAGGCAGTCAGTTTACCTCGAACATGATTGAAGACTTGCTAAGCCAACACAGGATCAAGCATATAACCTCCACTCCCTATCATCCACAAGCTAATGGGCAAGTGGAGGTGACCAACAGAGTGTTGGAGGGCATCCTGACCAGAGTGGTTAGCAACAACAGGAAAGATTGGACATATAGACTAGTTGAGGCCACCTGGGCCTATAATACCACCAGGAAGACCACCACTGGATTCACACCCTATGAGTTGGTCTATGGGAGAAAGCCCTTGTTGTCCATTGAATTTGAGTATAATACATTAAGGATGGCACCCCAACTAGATCTAGATCTCAACAGTGCAAAAAACGAGAGATTTCTCTAGTTGAATGGTTTAGATGAGTTTAGAATGCAGGCCCTCCTACACACAGAGGTAACTCAAATTCAAAGGAAGATCTGGAATGATAATGACATCAAGGATAAGCAACTTGAAGAAGGTGATTGGGCTTTGTTATATGACTTGAGATATAAAGACTTTAAGGGGAAGTTAAGGACAAGATGGTTAGGGCCTTATGTTATAGAGAGATTTCATGATAATGGTTTAGTACAGATCACAACCATAGATGAAGAGGCCATTTCTTTACTTGTTAATGGGAATATATTGAAAGTTTACAAAAGACCATTGTCAAAGCAAGAGTCCATTGATGATATCAATAAAACAGTGATGGTGGTAGAGCAAGCCTCAACTCCTGCCTCATCAAGTCACCCAAAAAAATGAAAAAAGAGAAAAAATAAGGAGACTCAGGTGAAAACCTCCATGAGGCACCTGAGTCCCACAATTGGGTTGAAAACCTCTTGGGGTGACCCAATGGTTTCAAAAAGAAGAAAGAGAAAAAAATAGAAATAAAAAGATCTTTGTGTGAAAACCTCTCTTGAGGTGCCCAGGGTAAGCAACTAGGATGAAAACCTCTTAGAGGCAGGCTAGTTGTTTTCGAAAAATTAAAAAAAAGGAGAAAAGAAAAATCATGAAAAATTGTTTGGAGTGCAGCAGGAGGATGATCAGAGATCAAAGGGGAATCAAAAGGGACCTATTCCACTCATATTCTTATTTCTCCATCCATTATCCTTCATCATTCCACCATTCTTGTCATTTTTTTCACTCATTTGCCTTATTTTGCAAGGGTATTGTTTTTTTTATAGGATTCCCTGTAAACCTATAGGATGATCGTGTAGGAATTACAATGATATGGGAATCCTACAGGATCCTACATGATCACACAGGAATCCTACAGGATACAGTCAGGCAGTCTATAGGATTGGCAGAGAGAAATTTCAATGGGGTAAACACAGGGGTTGGCTACATCAAGCACTATGGGGAGATAGGCTCTACATTTCCTCCCATTTTTCCAAGTAAAAAGAGCAGAAAAATCTCATAGTTTGATGAAATTGATAGTTGTATAAGGGAATTGTATCCACGGAAATTTCAGTCCTATTTCCTCCATTAAAATTTTGTATCGCTGCTCCTCAAATTCACGAGACAAAATGACAGGGCGGTTTAATAGAAGGGATCCCATTAACATTGTAATGATTCACCAACACCCTCCTGTGCTAGAAATATTCACAAGGCATAATTGGATGGGGTATTTTGAGAAATTGAGGGGGTATGATGATGAAGTAGCGAAAGATTTTCCTCTCTCCCTCATTCCACTGACTGCAACCCATGCCAATGTTATGATGAGAGGCCTCTCCGTAGAGCTCACCTGTGAACTCATAAGAAGAATTGCCACACTTCTCTCAGGAGTGACTTGGAGAAAGGAAGACAAGGGAGATAGCCAAACTGGAAAGAAGAAATTATTTCTAGAGGGATAGGAGCACATTGAAGACAAAAATGGAGTGAGGATAGCAAGTCTACCATACCCCTGGAAAGAGGTAAGCTACCATATTATAAAATGCATATCATGTGAGGGAAGGTATAGTGTGGTATATTGATATCACTTTAGGCTTCTTGAAGAATTTAGGTTTGGAGCATAAACACCTCCTCATCACAGGCTCAACATATGATACTTCCTTTTGCAATCACTGATAGATACAAGCGTGAAGGTGTAGGAAGGAAACTACCAATAGCTAGCCCACCATGTGTTAATTAGAATCATCATAGAAGAGGCCCTCCAAAACCTTAGAATTCCTATCACTTTGGAAATTTTCAGAGACATGCTGGCAGAGGTGGATATCAAGGCCCTCACATATGATAGAAGCCCTACTATCAGCGAAAAGGATGAAGAAGAGACTGAAACATATGAAGAAGAAACAGAGAGGGATGAAGAGGAAATAGATGAGGAAGAAGAGGAAGAGAAAGAGAAGGAAAGTGATGAAGAAACAGAGGAAGATATTAAGGAGGAAACTGATAAACAAGATGAGGATCTAGAGGGAGAAGAAGAGGATAAGGAAAAAGGTGAAAAGGACAATGGAAAAGAGGACAAGGAGGAGTCACCCAAGGTGTCTCCAGAACCAATAAGAAAGAGGCAACAACTACCATCACTACCCTTAGCACCCCTATAAAAAAAAAAGGAAAAAGGCAGAGGCAAAACCTCTAATACTTCAGAACAAGAAAAAGTACAAGGATAAGGTAGGGAAAACCTCAAACTCCAACCAAGGTTCCCATTGTTATTGAGGACTCACCTAAATAGGAGGAGAAGATGGATCATCTTACAAAAATTCAAGGAGAAGGATCCTCAACACAAACCTCCCCTAAGTCTCCTATCACTTATGAGAGAAGGCCTGTGCCTCGATCTACCTCATCCAAAGGAAAAAACATCCTACATGATACACATTAGGACCTACAAGAAGTAGAGGCAGTCCTACAGGAAACTCTCTTAAACCTAGAGGAAACTCAGAAATTGGATAAGGAAGGAAGTATGCAGCAAGAAACAAAGAGAGAGGACCAAGAGCTAAGGTAACCTAGTCCTCAACCTAACCTTGAATCCTACTATAGATTTATTGAAGGGGGAAGGGTTATTCCATAAAAATTTTCCATCCCATTATTTTTTTGAGCTTGAGAAAAAAATTGCCAGAACACATAGATGGATGCAGATTTCCAAGTCCAAGGGAGTGGAGGACATTGGTCACATGGAGGAGAAGCTCAAAGAGATGGTAAATGAACTAAGTAGCCTGAGGGACATAGAGGCCATAATAAAAACTCAATTAGAAGTAGAAAATGCATGGTTGAAAGGATAGCTACAAGAAAGAGAGAATCAATTGGCATCCACGGCCAGTCTATCTTTGGAATAAATCCATTGTAGGATGCCAGCTAAGTCCTATGCATTATACCTTAAGGAATAGCGTCTGTAGTTCCAAATTGAGACCCTAGCATAGAGAGGCACTATGCCATTCTAGGATTATAGATAGTTCATTCATATGTCTGAGTTCTAATTGCATAACATGGCTTTGATAGATATGGATGTATGGGACCCTAATGCAAAGCTAGAGGATTTATAGTTGATGGCTTTGGCATCATGGATGAACCATGAGGAAGCAAGGGCTGCAAAAATTAAGAAGATATTGGCAAGTGAAAAAATAGAGCCTCTCATGATAAGATCAGAGCAGACAAATGAAATGGTTGTCATCAACACACATAATTTAATTGCAAATGATCCTCAAATTCCACCCATGTATCTTTCTGCCCAAGAGCAAGAAATTACACATTTTGAAGATATCAGACTATTAGGGGATGACATCATGCAAGCTTGCCAAAGGAAATGGAATACTTTTCTATTTAGTTTGAAAATCAGAGAGTACCATTCTCCTCAAAGGATGTCCAAGAAGCCACTAGAGCTATGAAAGACATGGATATTGATTGATTTGCTTAGAGGATGAGCAACACTTTCAGTAGGGGGTGATAATGAGCCTCATCATTGGGACCTTCATTCACCTCCTAGATTAGTCAAATCAACTCTTCTCACAAATTATTACATGTTTTGATTATATTTTTCTTAATGAGATGAGTCAAAGAGAGATATTATGCCTAGTGGACTAATGTGCATTAAATGTAGGTTTGTGAGAGAAAATCAGGGAATTTTGGCAAGATTAAAGCTTGAAACTCAAATGGGATAAGGAAGAGAGAATGTAGGTGGTAAATCCTCCTCATTTACTTCTCCCTCATTCGAATATTCCTCCATCAATCACCCTAGCTCGAAGTATAAGCAATCAAGTCATGAAGATCAAAAGGCAGCCGAGCAAGTGATAGTCAAACAGTTAGTTCATCTCGAGTTTTGGAGCTGAGCCTCCTTAGATTTAAGGAAGCCATTGGAGACTTTAGTTGTATAAATAAAGAGGTCTAGAGCCTCATTAGGATTCAAATATTTTTTGTAAAAACACTAGTTATTTTTGAGCTCCAGACTTGTGGAAGACATTACGATGTAATTTTCTATTTTGATAATGAGAATGTGTTTTTTCATGATCCAGTACTAAGTTAACTCAGAGCAATGAAGCTCTTGGGTTAGGTCCCAACCCTAGTAGTAAAGGTTCCTCTTATTTTATCTGTATGCTTAGATTAGTTTCATAGATTCATGGCTAAATTTTCCTTAGAAGTATTTCATTGCAAGTAGTGTATATTTGGTTAGTTTGTTTATTATTTTGCTTCTATTTGTGCTTTACTTCAGTAGTAGGGTAGAAGGGATAAGAGGAACACCAAAAATCTGTCAATAGGTGTCTTGGCCTCACTTCTTCCTTCAGGGATCATGATTTGAGGAAAGGACCCCTCTGCAGCCCCAAAAACATAGATTTCTACTTTCTCATAGAATTTAGAGTTTACTGTCTTGAACCAGCATTTGATCAGTTTGCAATTGTAGGATTTAATGACCATTTCTTCCATTTTTAGTCTTACAATATATCTCATCAATGACTTCATCTTATTCTGAAAATTTTCCTCATGCATGAAGTACACAACTAACTCATTAAAATTCTTCTTATTTACATGATTTTTCAGAAAATACCATTGTTTGATGTATTGTAGGTGTTTTATAAGTAGAGAAATATTTCATACCAAGCAACCTCCTTCCAAATTCATCCATCCATAATCATTCCTTGCCTTCACTAAGACCTTCAACAATCTAATCATTTTACATGGAAACTTCTCTAAGCATGTTGAGAAAATCCAACCATCTCCCAACCTTGGTTTTGAGTTCTGAGTGATCCTAAGAATTTTCTCATTCCATTCCACCCACCAACCACCTTCCCTAGGCCTTTCATCACCTTCAACACCCATCGTTTTTCTCTTGGCTGTATCATGGAGAAATAAAGGGAATCCTATAGGATTTTAGGACATCCTATAGGTTTTCCTATAGTGGCATGTTTTGAGGCTGAAGTGAGGGAAAGCCTCCAGGAAACCACACAAGGTCACCTAAGGGTCTCCCAAACCTTTGAACCATCCATAAGAATCCATAAGACACCTACCACACCACCAAAAGAGATTAGCTTTCACACTTGTTTTCCATAAAAATAATAAAAAGAAGAAAACATATTTATTTCAGTCCTTTACATGCACAATAGTGATGTTTGATGTTTTGAAATGCCATGCTTAGGACAATAGCATTTAATGCATGTTAGCTTAGCATTCTTGTAAAGCATAGTTTTTCCATAGTTAGTTAGGAAATGGTGTGTTTTTAGCATTGGATTTCAATCCTTTTCCTTAGTATAGTAGACAAGCTTTCTCCTATAGTTGATTTCTCTTTCTTTCATCAGTAACCAACCTTCTTTTGGATCCATAGAAGTTTGGCTTGAAAAATGCAGTGGTCTCTCATCAAGTGAATAGTGACAAAAGGCAGAACCATCACTTTTACTTGTGTATACAACACTGTCACCTCCAAGTACGAACCTCAGGTTGATAAAGTAAAGTTGGTAGCCCCAAGAGTTGTAGGATTCTTGTTGCAATATTTGTTCTCATCACATGGCTCAAGGGGTTATATTATGATGTATAATATGTAGAAGTGAACTTCCCATTCTAAAAGTGGGGTGATTCATAACCCATCAGGGTTTGGGACAATCATGGTTTTCTTTATGATGAATAAGGTTCATATGACCTATATGAACCAAGGTGATGGACATGATGATGGGGTAGAGCTCATGTATCATCTTTTTCCCATGTGCTAAATGTGTTTGTTGCGACCATATTTTGCATTTTGTGGTACATTTTCTAGTTGAATGTGGTCATGTATGCTTTTACCTTGCTTTTCAGCTACATCAACCTTCGATCTTCATTCAAGGCCATGACCCAAGGTGTGGGCAAGGGGAAGGGGAAAGCTAGCACTATGTGGACCCAATGGAGTAATGTGGACCCAGATGAGAGAAATTATGAATGAGGTAATAAGGAATGTGAAGAGGGTAATATGACTGAATAAGGGAGTGGGACCACAAAACCAAAATTGGGATTTCCCATGAAATACTATCCCTGGAACCAAATGGTCAATCAAACATATCCCGCAGGACCAAAATCTAAGGTTATTTCCTAAGAGGGGTCTAGGGGATAGAAGCACAAACCTAACCCATTCTTTCGACTAAATCCCCCCATTAATCCATGCTTAGAAGTGTTTAGATTCAAGAGGCCCACCTTCAAACATATGATCATGGAAAATGGGCGAGGGACCACATGGTTGGCTCATGTGGCAGAGAAGATGGCATAATGAGCTAGCTGGTGGTTGAATGGGGCTCCTAACTACTGGTGGAGGACCATCTTGGAAAATAAAATAACTCTTGTAAGGATATTACCCACAAAATGGTGGGTAACATATGGCTCCAACTAGGACGTGATATCTCGAAGAAGTAGGTGAAGCTACTTGAATGAAAGGCAACCATAACTTCAACAATCTGTTAGTTATTGTGGACCTGTCACCTGCACATATAGTAGATCGAAAAACATAGGGAAACATGTTTTTAGAACATGTCATTAGCACACATGCTAATATGTTAGGCCAAAAAATCAACAGAAAATAAAATATCTAAATATGCATCTATCTACCATGAGGAAAACCATATGATGTTATTTCTAATGCAGAAATCAACATGCAATACATCCTACTCTAGCATGCATATGATACAATGTCAAGTCTTAAGGAAAGAGGTGATATGACTTAATCTAACCGGCTTAGGCCAAAGTTCATTGTCAAGTTTAACAATGTAGTAATAGTCATCCCCAACCCTTCCATGGATCTTGATAGGCCCATTTGAACATGCCACCCAATGGTAGCTCCCCATTTTTGGGATAACAACATCCCCCACACATCAGGAATATCAATAAAAATAACATCCATGTGGAGGGATATATCAGGATTCCTAGCTAAAGAGGCCTTAGGATCTTTGATTATTCCTTCTGCTTCCAAAGGTTTGGAATTAAAACCATACACCCTTTTATATGGTCATGTGATGTTGAGACATAATTGCTTCATAATAGTAAAATGCATGATATTAGTGGAAGAACCTTAGTCTAACGTAAAATTGTGTAAGAAGAGGTCATTGATAGCCAAAGTAAGCAAGAAAGGTTTGTGCCCAATGTTTCGGTCAGGAATATGAATGTTTTGTAATTACTCAAGTAATTCTTCATCTTGAATCCCTAGGGACTTCTTAAGTTGTTTTTGTTGCTCCAGAAGGTTAACAATCTCCTTTAGGGGAACATGTATAGTCATGTTTCCTACAACAACCCCCATGTTGATGTCAAGTTTAACTTCCTTCACCTTTTCCTTCTTCCTGTATTATTTCCCAAGAGGATCATTTTTCAGATTAGTCTTTGTTGGGGTATGCCTCTTAGGAGGGATTTTGGAGGTATATTATTTAGGAGGAGCTTGCTTAGGTGATAGATATTCATTGGGTGATTCCTTAGGAGGTGAGGTTTCTTTCTCCTTTTCATTTCAGGAATATTAGACCCCTTTGAATCTTCCCTGGATATCAGAGTTAATAATGGATTCCTCCTTTTCTTCCTTAAGGGTGACCTCACTAATGGGAGGATGTAGGTTATATCCCCTTAGCAAAATGTTGTGTTAGTTCCAGTCTTCGCAGCCTGTCACCAGGGATCAAAATGGGCTCTTACTATGTTTGGTTTTCAGAGATGTTTTGCACATGAGTTTCAGTTCAAATCATATCCTAAGTATGTTCGTCCAAAGGATCTCAGAAAAATATTTCAAACATTATATCACACTCCCATAACCGGCTCCCAGATCAGAAGATATGATCGAAATGACTGATTGATTCTTGGTTATGCATGTTTTGAGGTCAGTTGCTGCACAAAATGACAAGTTTAGTACAATATCAGTTTCTGAAATTATGGTAAGGAATTTTTCAAAAATGAAAGAAATTTTTGTCCATCACATACCAAATAACAAAACCCTCCTTGAGTTTATGCACAGGTGCTACTATGAGTGAGATATGCAGTGATATTTGGAGCCTACATTAAAACAAAGCAAAATTTTCATATTTTTTACTGTTTTAGTCATTTTAGTGTGGTGCCACTTTACAATAGATGTAAATTCATTTTGAAAACCCCAAGGAGGTTTTTATTAAACATAATCGATATAACAAAAACCTCTTTCAATTTATTCACAGGTGTCATGAATTTGGATATGTGACTAGATCTTTACAACTCATTTTCATTGATTTAAATTTTTAATGATTTTCTGTTTTAGAGATGATTTTGTGGCACAAATTAAGAGAAACTAGAAACGAATTTAAAAAATTTGAGAGAGTTTTTATCAACAGTGACCTTATATACAAAAAAATCTTTCATTTTTGTAACAGGTGCTAGGGTTTAGGAGATACGAGTTCGTCTTCAACACTTATTTTTAGAAATTCATTCCAAGTTTAATGTAACTGATTCTATTTTGAAGAAAATGGTTGAGTTCAATTCCCTTAGTACAAGGATGAGAAAATGTATATATTTTATGAATTTCATAGTGTAGAGGTTGGACTTTGGTAGAAGGTTGGAACTCTTGTGGAAAAATTGAGCTACTTTGTACATTACTTCTGCAGTTTGGCAAGGAAATAAACCAGGGTTTTGCAGCATTTTGTGGGATTCTTGTGGCAATGTGAATTAGCATTATTTCTTCTCTGTTATTCAGTTTATCTTATTTTTATTTGTGCCATCATCTCTCTCTTTCTTCATAACTAAATAAATCAAGATTAAATGGTGGAATCCATTGGTGTTTCAGTGCTTTGGCTTGGGGTTTATTTAGTTTTGAATGTTTTCTACTATTTGAAGAGGACTCATGACATTTGCATGTCCTCTCCAATTCCTCACTAGTCCTTAGACTCACCATTACATTCATTTTAAAGTGATAAAACACTTACCTACCTTGCCCCATAGAAACCTTGCAAATCTATGTTAATTTCCCGGACTCAAAGTTGCCTTCCCCATCTGATCCAGCAACCAACCATTAAAATCAAACAAAATCCTCTGAGAAAACATACCTAGCCTAGAATTAGTATTCATATCAGTCATCTCAAGCCTTCATTAATAAATTTTCATTGATATTGACAAGAAGAGAGCCATCTCTCGACCTAGTAGGGCTAGCTACCAGGTTAAGCATGGTTTGATGTTACCCTAGACCTACCTTTCTCAGCCTCAGGTAGATCTAGGCCATAACAAAGTGGCGACCATACTGGGGAAGAGGTGACAGATCTTCTCCGGGAAAGATCATTCATGTTGCAGATCTAATTGGTGATGGTGGAAAACAATCAGGCACATTTGAAGTCTGAAATCATCTACCCGGCAACTCGGTTGTTTGAAGTCCTGAGTTTCAAAGTATTGATGGTGGCTCCACTGGCTAAATGAAGGACTCAGATGTTGCTTCTATTTGTTCAAGGTATTCATGCATCAATTTTTCTAATCTTCCTAGTTTTCCTAATCAATTACCAAAGGATGCATACATTTTGAGTAATGGTCCTAAATTCAATGGGAAAAATCTCACTTTGACTCTAGAACATATAGAAAATTTTAAAGCATTTGTGGAAATTCTTAGAGTTAAAAAGGAAGATTTCTTCATCAGATTGTTCTCTAATTAATTTTAAGGCAAATGTAGAAAATGGATTGAAGGTTTTCCTATCAGATCTATTAATTCATTTGTATATTTTTGGCAAATATTTCTTGAAACATGGATGGAGAAAGAGGAAGAATTCAAAATAGAGGTATCCTCTATTCAAGGTTTTAGAGAATGGGAAGATATGTGCACGAATGATGAGGCAGATGAGAACTTTGCTTCATCTCTTTCTTCTTATCTGAAATCCTGTCGATGCAGCCATCAAGTTAAGCTCAATTTTTTGCAAGAGTTTTCCATCAAAATTGAAGGAAATCTAACTGAATTGGAGACCCAAATACAGTCCCAGGATCTGGACTATCGAGTCCCATTTTTTGGGGACCTTTTTCAACAGAAGGAACAAAAGGTAAGGTTGCCTATGGATATTTGTATTGATAGCTTGCATATGGAAGCATGTATTGAGGAGTTGTGGCAGCAAACAGAGTCTAGTTTTTTTGATCCTATTGCAATGTACATGGAATTTTTTTTTTTTTGAATGATAGATAAAATTGTCTTTTACACAACCAGATTCGTTATGTGCATGTATGGCTGTCAGAATTTACATTTGTATCCTATTTGAAGCACTTTCAAGCTGAATCCTTGTCACAATTACTTGATTGGTTGATATGGCATTACAACATTACTTGATATATCAATTTTGTAGTAAAGTGGATTAGAATTGTACATAAATAAGCTGCCTGAGGCTGCATTTCAATTGTCGGTATTTGTTTATGCACATGTTGTAGTATGTATATGTTTTTGGATTGGTATGAGTTGTTTTGGGTTTTTAGTTGTTTGATTGTATTTCCCAATGGATGAGGGACTTGGTCTATGGTGTTCTTGAAACCTCCAAGGAGCTATCATCCCCAATAAGGCCGATGTTAGTTCCAGCCTTCGCAGCCTGTCATTCGGGATCAAAATGGGCTCTTATTATGTTGGTTTTCAGAGATGTTTTGCACATGAGTTTCAATGAAAATCATATCCTAAGTATGTTTATCAAAAGTGGCTCAGAAAATTATTTCAAACGGTATATGACACTCTAGTAACCAACTCCCGGATCAGAAGATATGATCGAAATGATTGATTGATTCTTGGTTATGCATGTTTTGAGGTCAGTTGCTGCACACAATGACAAGTTTAGTACAAGATCAGTTTCTAAAATAATGGTATGGATTTTTTCAAAAGTGAAAGAGGTTTTTGTCCATCACATACCAAATAAAAAGACATTCCTTCAGGTTATGCACAGGTGCTACTATGTGGGAGATATGAAGTGATATTTGGAATCTACATTAAAACAAAGCAATTTTTTATATTTTTTACTGTTTTAGGCATTTTAGTGCCATTTTACAACAGATGGAAAGTAATTTTGAAAAACCCAAGGACTTTTTTGTTACAAACAAGCCGTACAACAAAAACCTCTTTCAGTTTATTCACAGGTGTCATGAAGTGGGATATGTGACTAGATATTTACAACTCATTTTTCACAGATTTAAATTTTTAATGATTTTCTGTTTTAGAGATGCTTTTGTGGCACCGGTTATGAGCCACTGGAAATGAATTTCAACAATTTGACAGAAATTTTTCTCCAAAATGACTTTATCTACAAAAACCTCTTTCAGTTTTATAACAAATGCCATGGTTAGGAGATACGAGTTCATCTTCAACACCTATTTTTCAGAAATTCGGTCCAAGTTTAAGGTAACTGGTTTTATTTTGAATAAAATGGTTGAGCTCAATTCCCTTATTACAAGGATGAGAAAATGTATATATTTTATGAATTTCATAGTGTAGAGGTTGGACTTTGGCATAAGGTTGGAACTCTTGTGGATGCATTGAGCTACTTTGTACATCACTTCTGCAATTTGGCAAGGAAATAAACCAGGGTTTTGCAGCATTTTGTGGGATTCTTGTGGTAATGTGAATTAGCATTGTTTCTTCTCTATTATTAAGTTTATATTATGTTTATGTGTGCCATCATCTCTCTCTTTCTTCATAGCTAAATAAATGAATATTAAAGGGTGGAATCCATTGGTGTTTCAGTGCTTTGCCTTCGGTTTATTTAGTTTTGAATGTTTTCTATTGTTTGAAGAGGGCTCATGACATTCGCATGCCCTCTCCAACTCTTCACTAGTATTTATACTCACCATTAGATTCATTTAAAAGTGCTAAAACACTTTCCTACCTCGCCCATAGAAACCTTTGCAAATCTGTGTTGATTTCCCAGACCCAAAGCTGCCTTCCCCATTTGATCCAACAACCAAACATTAAAATCAAACAAAATCCTCTGAGAAAACATTCCTAGCCTAAAATTAGTATTCATATCAGTCATCTCAAGCCTTCCTTGATAAATTTTCATTGAGATTGACAAGGAGAGAGCCCTCTCCTAACTTGGTAGGGCTAGCTACTAGGTTAAGTGTGGTTTGATGTTACCCTAGACCCGCCTTTCTCAGCGTGAGGTAGATCTAGGCCATAACATGTTGAAGATTTTAGATTCCAGAAGATTGGTTTTCTCACCATTTTGTTCACCTTCATTCTCACCCCCTTCACTTTCCTCATCCTCAAAAGAAGAATCCATCTCAACAACATTAGTTGGAGCCAATCTGTTTTGGAATTGATACGGGCTCAACCTATCTTTTTCACTTTGCTTTTTGGGAAAAGGATTTCCTTTAGGGATGTAACTTTATTTTTGGGCCTTTTCTAAGGTGGTGATTTTGTTCATGATAACCTCATCACATGCATTGGCTTCTTCAATGAGCCTTTCCATCTTTTTGAGAATGGAGAGGAAAATTTCCTCATGCTGATATTTGGACTTCACCTTATTGGTTTCAAATTTGGCTCTAGGGTGATTACTGATGTCAACCTTTAAAATTTTTAGGTTTTCTTCAACTTCCATTTCAATTTATTTTTCCTCAATCAAATTGGATGGTTTCTTATCCCTCAACACATAGGTGAGGTGCCCACCAAAAACTTTTATGAATATTTCAAGGATGTTGGCTTAAGAAGGATTCAAATGATTAGGTATATCTTTGAATACCCTTTCAAACTTTTGAATGAACACTTGCACATCATCCCTTCCCTTGGTTATTTGATATAAATTTTCAACGTTGAATGTCCCTTGGAAATTTCATGAGCACTTTTTCATGAATAGCTCCTAAAATTCATCGGAGTCCTTTATTCATCCAAGGGGAAGGCTCAGATACCAATATCTCACTTGTCCCTCAAGTGATAAGGAAAAAAGCATCATCATCCTATCTTCATCAAATATTATTCTGGGGGACATTTTCCAGTATAATTCTTCAATAAAACCATGGGAAGTCCAAGTAGCATCCCCTTTGAATTTGGGAAACCATCGATTAAATTTTTAGGCAATGGATTGCGATAATTACTGAATTCCAAAGGGGCAATGACACTAAACCAATGTCTTTCACTCTTGGTCATCTTGGGTTGATCCCTTTAGGAGTAGTGCTTGAACTAGATGGCATGTTTGGAGGTGTATCACTAACCTTCTCAAATTTAGGGAAAAAGGAGGTTCCAATAGGTGATGGAGTTCGCTTTCCCCTTTTTGCAATAGGCCTAGCCAAAGGAGGAAGGTTGTCGCCTTCAAGTAAACTAGGGGATTAGACAATGAGTGGAGTCACCAGAGGAATAATTTATAAATTTTTTCAATGAATCAATTCTTCAATGATTCACTATGGAGGTAGACTTGCTTCCTCCCTAGAAATGGTGCCAAAATGTTATTGCTCAAACTAGGAGGGGACCTAAAGGGGATCCCTAAATGGAAAATGCTAGGCTAAGGGAAACAAATGGAGACTTAGCCCACTAGCACCTCGGCTAAAGCTCCCTTCTATTTACAGACTTTCAAATATGGGAGGGGACCCGATATGTATGGAGTCACCAATGAAGGATAATTTAATGGATATGAGTGACTCAAATAAACCCTTTCCCAAAAGAGTTTGAAGGATGGAGCTTGCTTGATTTCTAAGCAAGGTACTATGTATTATAGGGAAAGGAAGAGAGGATTTGAGGGTTAGGTTTATGCGATAAGACTTGTGAAGGAGTTCTCCAATCCCTAAAATCCTTATTAGAAGTGGTATCATGGGTGGTTATTTAATAATGATCTTTAAAAAGAGTGGGACCACATAGGGCCAAGTGGGCCCAGTCTAGGGTATGAAGAGAGAATCTAGAAACCAATGACATTCTTACCCTGGGGAAACGATAAAAGAAACAATTTTCACTTGAAGATGTTTTTTTGACCCTATGAGGTACTAGGCTTAGGGATGGAAGGGTAAGTTTTGATCTCAGAGCTAGGGAAGGCATTTTCTCCTAACTCCACCATCAGAATGGCTTCAAAATTGGAGACGACTTTGAGGAAATTCCAGTGCAGGAGACCCTAGGAGATCAAACATTTTGGATGGCTAGCTTGTCGATAGATTGTTGGCCTAGTTACCCCAACTTGGATAGACCTAGAGGGAGGTGAAAGAATATGATTTTTAGTGACCAACCTTGGTATATCAATGCCTTAATCTTTCAGAGAATGGATTCTATGATTAATATGAGTAGGATTTCTTAGTTCCTAGTCAAAGAGGCCTCAAGGTCACTTTGCTAGCCCTCTCGGTCAAGAAGAAGCAACCTTTCATCTTTTATACTTCGATGTGAAAAAGAAATGGTTTATAAAGGTATAATTCTTTGATAGTATTACCCCTCGGATATTTCTCTCATATTACATGGACTGTACATTAAGATATTTTACAATAGAGACAATTTCCACATTTTTAAGCAGTAAATGCATGCAAAAATTAGCCCTAGAACAACGAAAATCCTAGTCCAATGTATATGAAAAAATTAAACAAGAATAACATTAACATGTACTTACATGTAACATAGTATATCCAATCATTCACAATTCACAAGAGAGAAGCTCCAAGAGAATATAGACCAATATCCACACATCAAAACTCATCCACAAAGCTCCAATTCATCCTCTTGAAAAAGCGCGAAAATTTTGAGATGAATAAGAGATCCAAACCAAATTCATGATGAGGAAATGGGCTCATCTCACTTGTATTTATACACAACTTACGAGTTCAAATTAGCATTGGTCTACATAATCCCCAAAAATAAAATAATGTCATAATAAGTCAACTTTTGGTGACATGCCCAACAAACTACCTCATAAATGAAAAAGTAAGCCTCTTAAGAGGTCAAGTAATAGTCTATGCATGTCGTAGGGACCTATAAGAGGCCTAATGAGGTCCATGGGTGCCACAATGAAGAATAGGATCCTCAAGAGCAGTGGACAAGGGTTTGGCTCCTTATGGTGCTTCAAATTACGTGTGGGGGCACACATGTGTCCTCATGGGTCTCCAAAAAAATAGAAGATGCCTGTAGATTGCTTGCAATAGATAGGATGATGGTGTAGGTGATGCCACATCATCGTGAAAATCTTGAGTCATCTTCCAAGTGTATGGTATAGATTTGGGGCCAGATGGGCATGATGGATCAGGTGCATCCTCCTCATCCAATAAGAGAACCACGAGAAATCTTTGAATGGAAGTGGGGATCCATAGATTGCAATCTACTAATGTGGAGGCCCATAAGTCTCAACACTCACCCTACATGTGTCAATGTATCCCTTTATATTATTAGGACCTCGTATAGGGAGACCAAACCCAAGATGGAAATCATTTGAAATCTTGCATAAGAACCAATGTGTCCCCTATACTTCTAGTACAATAAGTCATCAGAGAAATCAAATAAATGAGCTTACCTAATCATGGACCATAGGTGGAGAATTCATAATGGCATGCCCTTCCATAATGGGCTTTGGGATGTGGTAATGTCTCCTAAACTCCAAATGGGGAAAACCAATAATCCTATTAGGTGGTTTCTACATCTGAAGGGGATAATATACTCAAGGTACATCTATCAAAAGGTGGTGTCATGTGATATATAGGTGAATGAAGTAGCAGATGAGGAGGTGCAACCCTAGGTCACATGCTGGGGTAGAAGGGTAGATAATAAGAGGCAAGCCAACACTTGGGTTTATAGTGTGTAGGAGGGAAAAATTGTGGTACATGAGGTGCCACGACCTTGATTTTTCCACCCTTATTTATATTTATTTTTCCTTATTATGATTTTTTTTGATTAACTTCTCAGGGCTTAGTGGGTTATATCATGATGTATAAGGTGTAGTAGTGAATTTACCCCTCTTAAGTTGGGGCGGTTCATCGCCCACCAAGGGCTGGGGCAATCATGGGTTCCTATATGATGAAGGAAGTTCATATAACCTATAGGAACTAGGGTGATGTCCATGATGATGGGGTAGAGCTTATCTATCATCTTTTTCCCACATGCTAATTGAATTTTTCCTAACCGTTTGTTGCATTTTGTGGTACATTTTCCTGTTGAATGTGGTCATATATGCTTTTATCTTTCTTTTCAGCTGCATCAACCTCTGGGCTTTGTTCCAGGCCATGAACTAAGGTGTGGGAAAGGGTAAGGGGCAACCTAATGCTATGTGGGCCCAATGGAGGAATGTGGACCCAAGTGGAAGAAATGAATAATGGGGTAGTAATGAATGGAAAGAGGGTAATATCAGTGGATAAGGGAGTGGGGCCATGGAACCAAAATTTGGATTTCCCATGAAATACCATCGCTAGAAACAAGTGGTCAATGAAAGAGATCCCATGAGACCAGAATCCAAGGTTAATTCCTAATAGGGCTCTAGGGGACAATAGAAAAAATATAGTCCATTCTTTCTGCTGAATCCCCCCATTAAACCATGCCCAGAAGTGTCCATGATAAGAAAACTATAACATTCAATTTCCAAATGGCAAGGTATCCATTTAAATTCAGGAGGCCCACCTTCAAACATATGATCATGGCAGATGGGCAAGGGACCACATGGCTGGATTAGGTGGTAGACAAGATGGCACAATGAGCTAGATAGTGGTTGTAAGGGGTTGTTGATTGCCAGCTCAGGACCATATTGGAAAAAAAAATCTCCTAGGGATATTACCCATAAAATTGTGGGTAACAGGCCAACAGGTCTTTGAGAAGTTACGAAGGTAGGAGGTGGGGGCTAGCTCATACAACAACATGAACCATCCTCCAAACCAAAGAATGGATAAAGTGCAAGCCAAAAATTCGTTTGTACTAAGCACCTCATTCCAAAAACAACATGGAACGCCCACTCCACTGTCGATAATCAAGCTAGCTATTATTAGGGGTACCCTAGACTGCCACAAAGAGCCTACAAGGTCAAGCACTAGTTGTTATAGTACCTAAGTATGGTGCTACATGATACACACAATTAATACATGATTGGACCAAGGAGTGAAAAAGGGATCATATTTTTGAAAATTCTCCTCAAAAATCCAAAATCACAAAAACCCTCCAAGGCGACAATAAGTAGTGAATTTTCCTCACCTTCCATGCACATGTAGTTGATAAAAAATGATTGAATTCTATCCGTAGAGGCATTCTGTAGCAAACCCCTGAAAGTGAATTTTTCCTTCTCATGAGAAAGTTTGTTAGAAGAAGAGTGAACTATTTTAAATTTGGCATATAATCCCATCCCTCTAATGAGTAAAAGAGAACCATCTCTATCATCTTTACTCTGAAACCCTAGGCTGCTCGAAATTGATAGGAAATTCCCTAATATAGTCTTGGATAAGATACAGGATAAACCATGGGAGGATGCTTAAATAGATGGGAGCCCACAAAATCAACTAAAATCCATCAACATCCCCCTTTTGCGGACATATTCACAAACCACCAATGGATGGGGTTTTTTTACAAACTCAAGGGATATGATGAGGAAATCACCTAGGAATTTCTAGTGGCCCTCCAACCTCCATCACAGCTAAAAGTAACTTCTTCCTCCCTAAAGAGAAACCAATTGAATAAAAAAATGGACTTAGAAGAATCAACCTACCATATCCATGGGATGAAGTTTCCCTTTACATCCTCAAATACATTTCATGTGAAGTTAGACTAAGTGTTGTGTACGCCTATCAGTTTATGCTACTCTATGAGTTGATATTTAAAACATAATTGCCCATCTCAAGTAGACTTACTATTCCCCACTTCCTTCTTCATTCCATTGTGGGCACGAGAGAAAGGGTGAGAGAAGAGAAACCATAGTACATATCCCATCACGGGCTCATCAAATTAATTTCCATGGATGCTTTACAACATATTCAACATCTTGTAGCATGGATTGACTTTGTTGACATTGATAGAAAAACCTTTTTTAATCTCAAGGAAAGATCCTAGTGGATCTTGAAGAGGAAACTAAGAATTATGAAGAGGAGGAAGGAGCAAGTGATGAAAGGAAATAAGAGGTTGAGGCAGAGGAAGTACTTCTAAAATAAAAATCAAAAGAGAAAATCAAATAGGCGGAAAGAGAAGAACAACGAGTGTTTAAGAATATTGCAGGGACCTCTGGAACTTAGAAAAGGAGGAGAAAAGAATAGTAGGCAAATGTTTCAGAAGGTAACACTAAGGAAGAAGTGGTTACCAAATTGAAAACTCTAGGTACCCTATTTAAGCCTAGAGTAAGACAACCAAAAGTTGTGTACCTCAGGAAGAGAAAGAGAGCTAGAATTCGCTAAGGAAAATGTCAACCTCCTTGTGCAATCCCAATCACAATTGAAGATTCTGTCAACCACTAGGAATGGGAGTCATGAAAAGGAAAGGAGAAAATTGAATAAGTATCCTCCATCAAGTCCAAATCAAGGTAGCTTCATACCTCCCAAATAAGGCCAAACACCAGGGTAGCTAGTGCCAAGCATCTATAAGCAAACATTTCCCATTTGTAGGAAGAAACAAGTCTCTTAGAGGAAAATAAGGGAGGGCTACAGGAAGGTGTGATAGGACCACAAGAACTCGAGGAGCCTAATTCCAACTTGATATTGGGTCCTACTACAAGTGATATGAGGAGGGTCAAGTGATACCTAAAACATTTGGAACCCTAATCCTTTTAGAGCTAGATAAGGAGAGAGGAAGATCCCACCATTAGATGTAGATTTCAAGATCAAAAGGGGTGGAGGATGTAGGCATAATGGAGGAGAAAATGAGAAAAATGGAGTAGGAAATGGATAACCTAAAGTTCAAGGAGGCCAATATGAGAGAGAAACTTCAAATGGAGAACAAAATATTAAGAGAACAACTGTAGTAGAAGTATGAGAAACTTTCCACCATGGCAAGCTTGGTTATGGAAGCCATCCAATGCAGATAACCATCCAATTCATATACAATATACCTTAAAGAACAATGGTTATAATTTCAAATCAAAACCTTGGCAGAGTATGCCTCTCTCCCATTTAAGGGTTATATAAAATTTGTTGATTTTTGTCAATAGATTAACATTGAAGATAGGGCCAAATTCGTTGAATTTAACATGCACAATATGAGCTTCACAATTATGAACTTCTAGGACTCCAATTCAAGATGGGGGCTTACAAAAGTAATGACCCTAGCCTCTTGGGTTTCCCATGAGAAAGCAAGGGCTAAGAAAGTAAATAAGGTTATGCCATCCTACATTTTGAAGACATTTTTAGGTTGTTAGGGACTGAGAGTTTGTAGGGTTGCCAAAGCAGGTGTCATGCTCTGCCACATAGTCTAAAGATCGAAGAATAAAACTCACCTAAGAGGCTGAGGAATTCCTTAAAGCGAACTCCAATCTACAAGAGGATTTTTCAAAGATTGAATATCAACTGGATAGGGCTAAAACAAAATCCTCGTTTATTATTTGGTTTACAAGAAAGAAGAGATCAACGTAGGAATAAAAGGAGTGGGAAACAATAGAGGCAATTGCATGTTTTTATCGAGAAGAGGGAATACCATTTTAGGTTCCTTGGGATGTCAGAGAGGCCACTAGGGCCATGCATGAGCTACAAATTAGTGCATAAGTTGCTCAAAATATGAGTGACACCTTCAGTAGGGGTGTGGCGATGGGCCCCATTAATAGGTATATCACAAGGTCCATCTAGCCACCTTTCAACACATAATTACATATTTCCTCACATTTGATACCATATTTTTAACTATAAGATGTTTATTAGGAAGATTAAGGAATTTCATCATATCGTGCGGCCTAACATGTTTACTATGCAAGAAAAAAGTGTACTTACTATGCTAAGATACGTTGGAGGAAAATGGACAAGATGTAGGAGGATGGTATCCTACATTTACTCACCCAAATATTGACTTTCTCCTGACATTTACTTACCCATAGTTCAAATATCCATTAGCAGTTGATAAACTCGAGGACTGTAGGGAGAAAAATATTTTTAGGACTTTTGGAGGAAAGAAACCCTCTTTCCAAGGAGGTTTCCCCATAGTCAATTTTTGTATAAATAATGGGAAATAAGAGATCAATATGATTGAATTTTTTTCAAGAGGATAGATACTATTAGGACCTAAGGAATTATTGTTTCAATTTTCGATTCTAATGTACGTGAGCACTATTTTGCATTAATGAAAAACCTTTTGTTGTTTTATAGCCGAGTTTGTTTTAGAGGGTTGAGTCCCATTGGGATAGTGATTGATAAATATTATTTAAGCCTATGATGCGTAATATCTTATAGATGTAGGTATTGGGAATAATACAAGTTATATTGATTTTTAATGCATTAGATATATTTCAATTAAAATTCAGCTCATCCTTTGTTTGTTATTTCCATTTTCTGCAATTTGGTTATTATTTTAGCACTCTTTTGAAGACGCAAAATAATAATTTGTAGGTTTTGTAGGTACTTATATTTTTCAAGTTTAGAATTCTCATTCACACTCCTCTCCCTACAATCAACTCATTCATTTTCACCTTACAACTCTCCCAAAACATTGTTCATCGAAAGCACATTTTTGGGTTCTTGAAGGACACTGTGTGCATTGTTCCTCATGCAAGATGAACCCATGAAGTGTAACAATATTGTATAGGGAAACTTAAAACCTTATTCTATATTCCACTACCTATTTTTACCTTCAGATCACCTTTCTATACTTCATAATTCTCATGGGCCAATCCTATAACAAAATAGTGTAATCATGTAGCAACCCTATAACATCTTGTAGGACCATGTAGAAGCTCTCCAAACTTGACCAGATTTTCCTTCAAGCTTTATTTTTAACTCCTCACATTAAATAATGAATCTTAGTCTCCAAATCAATGATTTATCAAGACCAAATACCTATTAATCCTTCCCTCTTCACCATTGCAATTCACCTCTGTACTTAGGGTTAGTGAACAGATTCATCACTTAAAGAGCATAATGATGACTTTCATGATTGTTTTATGACGCACCTTGTGAATTCTATTGACAAAATTTATCTTGAATGCAATGATTAAAGAATGATTCCATGCTTCTTATATTGTAAATTAGATTACGTTTGATATCTTTATTTCGTACATCTTAAGCTAGGGTTTCCATTTCCAACATTGTTATTTCTATTGCTTAAGGATATGTTTTCTTTTGATTCACCATTTGCATTCTAAAAATTGCATAATGCTTACATTTATGCAAGTAGGATTATAATTTACATCTATACAAAGTAGAATAGCCTTTCTTTTCTACAAAGTAATTAGGTTTCCTTTCTACAAAAGTAATTAGGTTTCTTTTCTGCAAATGTAAGTAGGATCTTCTTTTTTGCAAAAGAAATTAGGTTTATTTTCTACAAAAGTAAGTAGGTTTTTTTTTTTTCTGCAATTAGGATTATTTTTGTTTTCTCTTTTTGAAAAGATAGAGTACTTTAATCTCTTGCACAAACTTAGGTAGAAGTACACCACCTACTGCACATACATTGTTTCCATGTCTTAAGTTTCTACGACCATGGATTCATAAATGAAACCTACTAGCCATAGGAGTAGCAACATCCTTGCTGTACTACCAAAGCTCATTAGAATTGTAATTTTATCCAATCAAATTTTGGGTTGTATGACCCTAGAAAGTAATACATTCGACTAAAGGATGAGATTCGAAACGTTGACAAAGAATGATTCATACTGTGGATTCTCCGGTAACTAAGTCAGAAACAATGGTTTAGCTCTATTCGATCCCTTCAAAATATACACTTGGATCAACTAATAGCTCAATAATGAAATTTATGATTTTTCTAAGGAGTAACATGGCACTCTAATTACACCATTTCATTTAGCCTCCATGCATCTATAGGGTATCATGGATCCACTCAATTCCCCTTGTCAGATAGAATATTCAACAAACAAAATTGTCCACTATATCAATGTGATTCCCAATCACCAGGAAAACTAACCTCTTTTGGGAATATGGTATCATTTTTCCCCTTCCCTCCTAGTTTTTCTGCATGGAGTACGTAACCCACATTATAAAAATAAATGATGCTTGATCCAAACTAGTTAGAAAGCTAAACCTTATGATTGTATTGAATTCGGCCCTTTGTCTGTCTAATGAAAATATTGCTCATTCTTTCAACTCATCCCTTTAGATAATGATAATTGACCCTGTGATAATAATGGTATATTCAGGCTTGAGATATAATAATGATATAACTAACCTTGGTGAATATACTGATGCCACTATGAAACAATGGGTTAGCTTAACATCAAATTCTAGGTAGTATTTATCATGTTCCAAGGTAATGCAAAATTTGACCCCTTCCTTTGAATTGATCAACTGGATGGGGTTCCTCTAAGCTGGCATTGTAACTTATAAATCTATCATTGGTTTAGACATAATTCAATCCCGAGAATTACTTTCAATGGGTGGAATTGGCCTGTTATAAATACTAATTTTCCTGATGCTTGTATCCTCTTGATTACTATGTTTCTAATTGTTTCCTTGTGGACCCAAATGTGCCTACTCAAATAATTTACTAGGGGGTGCCTTCCAACCCCAAAGCTAATGATCTATAGCTAGGATATGTCTCTCAATACCAAAGTTCATAAATATCAAGGTTTCCCCTTTTTACCCAATAGCTCCTCGAGCTCCTTAACAATTTATGAATAATTATCCTATGCTCCCCTCCAGTCTCCTTCTCCCATTTTATAATAATCTCTTCCTCTAAATACGATGGGAACTAAAAAGGGTAATACCATCTGTCACTTAATTCCTCCAAACTTTACTTTCCTTCTACCCCTTTTATTATTTATTATTATGCTTTATTATGATGGTCTCTTATTCTTCCTATCTTTAGCCTATGGGACATAAATAGGATAGGAATGAACGTCCCTTTGCTTCTAGAGTTAGAAAGGAATGTTAGAGTCCCTCTTCCCAAAATTTTATTTCCCTCAAGAAAATTCCATCCAATATTAAAATCCCAAACAAGTCGATGTAGGGCTTTGCAACAACTTGTTACACCATATGAAGGTTTCCCAACTCAATAGTGTTTTTATCTATTGTAAGTGCCCCTAGAAAGGTTGAAGAGATTATATCTTCGGATGATCTCTCTAATTCATGATTTTGCTACATTTTTATTGGAAATCCTATTGTTTTACTCCTCTTTGTTGTAAATCCTCCTCCTATTTGGTCACGCATCTAGATCCTAAGTATATGTCATTTACCACTGGAAACCTCTCAACATGGTTAGGCTCATACTACCTGTCCTAGATTATGAATTCCCCCTTTCTTTTGAATTATGTTTGGAGATAATTTGCTAGGTGTCTTGTGATAACTCCATGTGCCTCTTACCATTCCTTCCAACCATTTTTTTGAGTGTAATAATATTTTGAGGATCTTGATTCATACCTCTCAAGACTACTCTTTGGCCTCCTATCATTTTGAATCCAATCTCCATGGTCTAATAGATTTTCGCATGCTTCTCTATGGTGATACAAGCAATAAAATTATGGGTTGACAATCTCCACCATCCAATATTGCATAGAATCCATATACTATTATCCCGACTTGAGTTTTATTCTTTCACATCCCTTTTCTCAACTGAAGGACGGCTCTACTCCCTAATTTTTGAAAGCAATAAACAATTTTTTCCTCTTTTTCTCATTCAGCTATGCACTCTTGCCTTCCTTGTCTTTCTATGTATCAGTCTCTATATCAACATTCCCTTCTTTTGGACATGAAATCATTGTTTTCAGAATGCTTTCCTCTCTATAATACATGTAGTGTCTCCTTTAGAATTTTTTTTCTCCATTACAATATTGCTACACCTGATTTGGTTGGTTGGGAAGACATTGTTGTCAACCCTTCCTTCTTATGCATGGTGGTTTTGTCCTGAGTAGTGGTGGGGATAGCTTTGTGTTAGCTCTCCTTCCTCCCCACTTCCTATTGGTTGACTTCTTTGTCCCCCCAACTATGAATGCAACCATCCTCCATTTATTTTTTTCCTTTTTGCCTTGTGTATTTATCCAAGGCAAGCATGGTTCTTATATCCTTCTTTCTAGCTTAATTAATTTGAAAAAGTAATCCATTTAAGGCACATTTTGCAACCTTTAATCGATACCATGAAACAAGTCAATCTTCCTTCAAATCCCAAGTAAACTCCATTAAAATCTAGAATCTATGTCTCAATTCTCAAGCCGTTTTATTTTTAATCAAACTATTTGAAATATTTATAATGAAGGGGAATTACCCTAGGGTTGTCACACACACACACAAACATATCATGTATCCGGCGTGCTCATTTTCTAATATTTAGTAAATTCATTTTGAAATTTTTTTCCCCACCTTGTCTATTACTAAATTTAAGTTGGATGCTCCTAAAATTTAGGTTAATGATATAAGAGTATTCTTAAGATAATGAGTGGTTAACCTTTTCTATTAAATATTACTTATGTAAATTGTATGATTCTTTGAACTTAGTGTAAACTTAAAGGCACAATTATGATAAATAATATAAAAATAACACAAAAAATGACATAACTAAGTAAAAGGAAGATAAATAAAATGTAAATGTAAAACAACTTGTAATTATTGGTGATTGTTATGAAACCAGCTCAAGAAAAGATAGAAAAGATAGATCAACGACTTAGAATTCAGCCTCTTCGAGGGGGCAACCTCCTTTAAATTACATAAATGAACAATTCTTCGATGATACAAATGAAAAGACCTCCTTTCTATATATAGGGGTCTAAGGACTCATAACATAATCAGAGCCGACATAACAATAATAATGTAAGGGCACAATAATAACAATAGTGGGCTTCAATGGGGCACATTAGTAACAATATGGGCAATGCATGGGTAACATCAATATAATAAGGGGGTTGTACTAATAACAATAAGGGGTTACACTAGTAGTATAGGGGCCTAACATGCCCCTCTCCTTCAAAAAGCGTTGTCCTCAACGCTTGAGTAGTTCTTGATGCTTCTGTGTAAAATCCTTGTCCTCC